>BPLR01018418.1:0-82585 GCA_021605095.1 Caerostris extrusa | reverse complement strand
GTGAAAAAAATACGATTATTAGTAGCAATACATTTTTGATTTGTAAGTAACTTTATATTAGAAAAATTTATTATAATGCCATTTACGTATGCTTTTTACATAAAAAGTCAGTTAAAAACAACAGTTGGTAAAATTAGCCATGGCATATTCGCAGGTAGCGCGCCCATACCTGCTATCAGCCTGGTGCTTATGATTATGTTAAATTTTTCCGCAATTTTTATTTTTCAGTATAAAATGAAACATTTAATTTTTCATCTCAACACCAACCTAAAACATTTACGATGCAAACTGATAACAATGAGCCCCGTGAAGATGAACGAGTATTGATTTAAACCCCTCACGTATTAAACGCTGGTCAACATACATTTGTATAAAATAATCACCACACTCGCTTATACGACGTCAAGACCATATTTTTTTTGATGGGACACAAACAGTTAGATGGTAGGCGGGGATTACCCGCTCTTTCATTAATGGTTTTAAAATATTGAAGAGTGATTTAAATTTGTTAGAAAAGTGTAATACTTACACGAGGCTAACCAGAGAAACGTGATAATATGGAAAATGACGGCTTTTCAGCCGCCAAGAACCAGATTTGTAAAGGCCCCATCTCATTGCATGAGCCAGGACATTCACATGTGCCATAGTAGACGTGCCGTTGGTTGTTGCAGAGTCATGAGCCAAAAGGGTGGGACATATAAATATGGATGATTTTGTGTGTCGAATGCCCTCCTTCCACCACAACCACCATTTAACTCTGAAAAATCCCAATAGCCTTTTATTAATAATATTTGAAAGCAATATTGTGAGTGCTTTGTGAAGTTTTATGATGAAATATATCATTTCTTAATGAAATAATTTGACGACAACAATATCAGTCGCAAAATATTTGAGCAGCATTTAAATTTAGTGTAAGAATCAACTCATGGTTTCAGATTCAAATATTTGACTGTTGCACTCCTAGTATTTTTCTATCCATGTAATGGACGCAGCTATAATTTGAATTATAATATATATATATATGTGTGTGAATTAAGAAAACTTATTTAAATTTCGTCTTTTTCTAGAATTTTATGCTCATTTACTGAATTAAAATTAATAAAAGTTATCGATATATATTTTATAAATCGTAAATAATATTAATTATCATATTGTAAAAATCTATACAAATAGTTCATGGGTCTGCTGGAAAGGTGGAGGTCGCGCCCGGTAGGTGGGTGAAATTGCCTGGGAATAACTGCGCTCAATGCCTACAGTCATGATAGACCGGGACCCGCCTATAAGGGATTCATTGCTGTATCCTACTGAAACTCAAGAAGGGAGTGCCAGAATGCAAAGTCATTTCAAACATTGCTCTAATACTGTTAAAATTACTATACTTGTAATCATGGCTCCAATCCCATTATTTCGTATTCAAATATAGCAGTTTAATTGTGGCTTATCTGCAGTATCTGTGTGTTTATTCGTTGCAAATAATTACTAAAACTAAAATAGCAACTAATATAATAATAATAATAATTGATAAATGTTTATTCTCACAAACGAATCCCACGCCATTAAAATATCGTTATCTGCCAAAAGGTGGATGAATTTCACCAAACCCGCCTCAGCAATACTGGAGCTTCAATGGGCTTCACACCTTAGCAGCCATCTAGCGCGGTGTGAAGAACAGAACAGACTACCTGCTCCAGCTCCCAAAGTTGAGGCACGCAGCAAATTTACCCGAATGCGCTTATAATACGGAGCACCTCTGCTCTTCAGACGCAGCATGTTCACATTTATGCTTCATAAACAGCAAATACTGAAACTGTTTTTTACCTGCCAGCCATTTTCGGCAACGCAGCACGGGCTTGAGGCCTCGCACAGCACAGTAGCCTGCCTCAGGAATGAAATTAGGGTTAGCATTTGTAAACGCTTTTATTTATCGTGTGAATGACATACTTGAAATGTGTTTAGATTTATATGAAGGAGAGGGAATATTTGAGGCCGTAGGCCAAAATAAGAAGCAATTACTTTTACTAGATCAAGCCACCCAGACGCCCATCTCGAGTTTGGTCCGGGAGAGATGATCACATTTCTGTTAAAATAAGGCGGAGGGCCCAGTCGTGTCAGTGAAAAACAAAAGCAGCTTGACATTATGCACCATACACTAAAATTAACTGTCGAAATATGAGTAGTAACTTGATTTTTAAATTGGCACTTCCAGTACTTAGGCAGGACAGATAAGGCATGCTGTTTACAAAGTTGTGAGCTCGCAGAATACTCAATATAACCCAAGTAATTAAGATGCGTGCCTGGTACCTTGAACATCTAATATATCAGGCGCCACTTTGCCACTCAGTGAGCGCAGCGAGAAAGCTCTTTCATCAAGTCAGTTTATCAATCACCACCTTCCGCATTTCAAAGAAAGTCACATGCCAAAATACATGTATAATAGCAGCAGTTGGTTGGATTATGCAGTCGCTGAATTTATCCACAGCACTGTGATAAGTGATGATTAAAAGAAACAATTATAATGCGAATATAAAAACAAATGTGCCAGATTAAAGCATTGCTGCAAAACACAAACTGAAAATTTGTGGCAAAGCCAAAAGTTATATATTTTTATTTTTTCAGAACCTCCATCGCCGAGTTGGGAAGTGCAAAGGATCGATGCTAAATTTATGAAAGCAGATGGATGGGGTCGAAATTCTACTAGTTTGTGCACACAAAAATACAAATTAGCTCTGACATTTGAGGAAATTGCAGCTCTCAGGGCAACCGAAATACTATCGCATTTCCTTTAAAAATAATTTTTCTGTTCTTAAACAAAAAGTGAGAGATGGTAGGCTGACTTCAGCTCAGTGGTGAATGCGTGGAAGCTGATACATTAGAGCTGATGTTCGGTCCACTGTGAAGCGCACACATTGCAAAGGTTGCATCTGCGGCAAAGTTGCTGTAGATTGTCCGTTGCTTCTTAGCGCGCATAAATATAGGTTCATGCTCTATGAGCATGCGCGCTAGGAGAAAAGCCAACGGACGTGCTACGGTAACTAACGTATGGTATGCAAAATCTTCTATTATTTCAAAAACGAGATATACACGATGGCGTTTGTAAGCTGTTCGCTATCTAATCTTGTCACATTTGCTGATTTTCTTCTGATAGATACAATGAAGGGGTATTTTCAAAAAGCCCTTCCCGGAGCAGCATTGAGGATTAGTCACAACAACAAACAGGATAACATTTCAATGATAAAATAAGAGTGAAAGAGAGACTGCCTGGCCCAGCTCCACCCCCTGATTGGACGGATTGGAACAGAGATCTTCTCATGAGCTCTGTTAAAAAGAAGATAAACAACACCAAACCCGAACTCAAAGACTGCACCATTACTCACGTCTAGAATTCATAGCAAGACACCATCAGCATGATCCTCCCATTTGTGGTTCACACATTTGCCAGTACGGATCTGGTCGGAGCTCAACATTCTCACTATCTTTGTATTTTCTGGCATATTTAATTGCTGTTAGTAGCCTGAAACAAAGCAGGCTCATCTCACATTACATCCTTTCCACTGACTTACCCTCAGCAATGAATGAAAACAATGCTTTCTTCGCTGCAGATGATTGGCTTCAAGTTTGCGCTATTCCTTCAAACAGAAATGTTCACTTGGTGGAATGAACAGTTTACGGTCATTTAAAATAATGAGGGAAGCAACAGCAACGGGCCTACAGTTGCGATTCTCGAATCACTACGAAGATACATCTCAGCAGCTGAACCTGGAGCCTGCATGCCAAGGGCCAGCGCAGTCACTGGGTCACAGACGCCATTCATCTTGGAGAATAACGCAAATTAAACCAATCTACACCTAAGATTGATGATCATGACATTGGAGAATAACGTACCAAACCAATCTACCACAGCAGCAACAAGATATCCAAAGCTTAAACATAAACACCATTTTACTGTAGCTGCTAGTTATGTCGGACACAACTGGTTCATCTGTCCATACACGTTCAGGCAGCAACAAACAAGGGGAACGATCGAACGGACTAGAAAGAAGGTGAGTGGACAGGTCGAAAGGTAAGAAGGGGAGGTGGAGTGGGATCGTCGGATAATGACAGCGGAATTCACCGACAATTGGAAATGTCGGGTGTGCCAGCACAGACCCAGGCCTGAGGGAGATAGGAAAGGGGGTGGTACCGATGGTGTTATTGGCGGATTTGCTCGATTTGAGCTATTTGTTGAAAGGACGCCGTTCGAAGAGGAATGCCTCTACTGGCGGAATGAATTCAAATTGGAATTCAGCGATGGAAAGTTTGCGTGTCATTTGTCGATGTCGGAAGGTATTCCATTGAGACGGTACGTACCATTTTCTATTGTTATTCGTTTTTTGCTTGTTTAAAGTTCCTTTTTTGTCTTCCGTTAGTTATTTGTGGGCAGAAAGGGTAGTCGTGGTTTATTGTTGAAGAACCTACTGAAAATGAAGAAGGAAAATAATCTAAAATGATGTATAGTTTTTGATAAAATATATATTGTACTTTTTAATTGCATTTTTATTCTATAAATACATTTATATTTAAGCTCAAATATCACTTTTTGAAATACAAGCATACCTGTTGTTGTCAATCATAATTATTACCTACCTGGCTAGTCATATGCCAATTTGATTATTTTGCCTCTGCGAATGCTTGAAATCGCAGAAAATGCTTTGGGGTCAAAGTCATTTTGTTATAAGCAAACTCACTGACAAAGTGCTGCACTACCTTCCACAGGCACCGTGCTAAAAGAGTACATTCACAGCATGTAGTACAAATGATCACCTTCGTAGCCGTTCTGAATGTGGGTGGCCAACGAAGAGTCGAGAGCCCGGCTCTCAAAGGCTGGCATGATGTTGAGAGGGCTATGCAGAGCCACAGCATTTTTGATATTCCCGCTTCTGCGGGAAGACGAGATCGGGACAGACACCTTATATTAGATTTTGAATGATTTAGTGTGGTGACCTTGTTTAGAACTTTTACGATGGGACATTGGAAGCTTTTTCTTTGCTGTTTTTTTTTTGTGTACTTATCAGCTGCAAGGTTTGTCATTTTCTCTTAAAACTATTGACAGCATCTGTTAAAATATACAACTGCCAAATTGCCGTGCTTAGAATATGCATGGTGATTGAAGATTTGATACTGTTGTCAATTACTCACTATCATGTACTAAGTAATGTGACTGAATATCTATTTCTCTAGACAGATCATAATTGGACTATATGTTGGAGTTTAGCTGAATGTCCTCCAGTATAATGAGCACAAACATTGAAACAGTATATAACGAAAAGCTTCAATTCAACATGTTGATCGAACGAATGGATGTCAAATATACGATCATGGGAAGGAAATATCACGAATAAAACTTTAACAACTACCGACGAAGACGCCAACTGCTTGTGCTGAAAAGGGAAGAATTTTTTCGGTTAGCTGTGTCTCTTTATAAAATGTAATTTGATAACAAAGCAATGGTTTATTTACAATGCTTATCTTGAAATAGTGCCAAATATTTACAAAGTACGATGATAGGGAGATGGGCAGGAATGAAAGACAATATGTTCTGTGTCAGGCCAAAAACACAATATTATCGCATTATTTACGCCGCACGAGACTGACGATGCACAATTATCAGTCAGGAATAGCACATAGGAGTTCTCGAGCTTCTGCCGTGTCTCATTAGAAGAATTACGGATAAGAATGGCTCTTGGCCAGACAGAAACATTAGCAACAATAGCAACCAGCTTCGCCCATTTTTGCACTGCCGGTATTGGTGTTTAAATGTATTGTAGCTTACATTCATATTTTCTTATGTACAGTACTATTATATTATTATGTTTATTTGTTATTATCACGATAGTAAAATTATATATAGTTTTGAAGATGTAGCCGTGGCTTACACATCGCTACACACACACATATATATATACAAGTATGATAATATATGTTATGTAAATAAAGGAATTAAAAGCATGATAAAACATTACCTTAACAAATTATTTCATTATTTGTCTATTTGTAGGGTAGCACAAAGGATGGCTGTTATTTATCGATATGGAGCCTTTTCGATTTCAAAATAAGCCTGTTCGCAAATATATGTATGCATTTAAATTAACAAAACTGTTTGATTGTAGCAATGACTAAATGATATTTAGCAGCACTAAGAAATGATTTTGAGCCACAATTCTTAAAATAGAACATACCAAAGAACAAAGAATTTTTATCTTCTAGTAAAATAAAATTGGATAAAATAATTATACAGGATAAAAAAGAAAAATAAATTAAATATTTTTGATTTTATTTTAGCAAAACCAAGTTATATCATGTCTCTTGTTTTGTCGCTATCAAAAGAATGATCAATTAAATGCTGCTAAATGTGACATATGGCTACCACAAAGAAAAGTAAGGTAGATAGCAAGAAAAATAACAACAGCATCGCAGTTCGTGCTTACATTTTAAATATTTTTTTATGACTTCGTGCCACAGGCAATGCGAGGGTCGCGCCAATTAGAAAGCTTGATCAATCAGTGAATACTGATCAAGCGACGAATCAAGTTTCTGATTGGCTGACAGGCCTTCTCAACCTCAGTTATCTGTTTATTACAGCACCGTTACATAACCAGGTTTGTCGGCAACAGTTTGTGCAAATATGAGCAGCAGTTCAAATACCTGTCCATCGATAATATGGTATCAATGATATTTGTCGTCATCACCTCACCTAAATAAGAAAGAAGGGACATAGTATACAAGTGGAGAACGGCTTTTTGACACGACACCCTCCATTGTCTATTTATAATAATTTTTTCTTGTTTCGTGCATCTATGCATAAGTATTTATGGGTCAGAAAGCACATTGGAGGCATTTAGTGCACTATCACAAATAACATAATAGTTATTAAAATTTTTATATTTTATCTTTTCGGTGATAATTAAATACAATAATTTTCTGCAATGTGTGTCGAAAATGAATTCTGAGCCATTAATTTTAAATGACTTCACACAATGATCAGCGATAAAAAGGTCGACACATCTCCGTTACATTCGGCATACTTATCATCGTAATACACAGCATGAAGAGTAGCTTTAGATCCAGCATTTTGATTAGAAATGCTGAATCAGATATCCATTAACCACCCGCCATAAATTCCTTTATTTAATTGGCCCTCTTTTTAATGTATTTATTCAAGATGTACTTATTAATGAACTACAAGACAGTTCTCACATACGAAGAGAGGAGCACATTTTCTTCGTGGGTTGCCATTACTCAGGTGTGTTTTTGCTAATAGTTTGTTTTTATTCGGCAGTAATGATGTAACAATGCCCTCACCCGACGGTACTTAGCTTCATTGGATTATCAATAAAACGATGGAAAAAGAACTTTGGTTCTTTAGAGGGGGAGGGAAAGGGGTACTTGCATTGCCGGGAGAGGCCAGCAGAGAGGCACACGCATGTGTGCGTTTTCATTTTTTAATTATGCAGCCCGAGCAGGAATAATCCCTCTTCTCCTCTCGAAACTGACCATCAATTGTTCATGGGTGGAAGGTGGGGAGGGAGTTGCACTTTTCAGAAAGTTCCTCTCTCCTCTCTCAATGACCGATCTCGCTTGTTGCTTGCCCGGGTGTGCAGCCGTAAGAAACCTTCAGTTACTATCAAGGGGTGATTAGTTTAATTGCAGTATTAGTAAAATTGCTTCTCAGTTGCAAATAGTTGATGTGGATCATGAGAATGTTATTTTCTTTTGTAGCGAGTTTAATTAGCATTTTTCTCCATCAATACGCTGCTGTTTTTATTTAAAAAAGAAATATTAAAATTTGGATTTAGTGTAATGAGTTATTTGGGGGCACAATGATAGTTTTACTCTGTTGTTTAACATACCATGAAAGGGAGCAGCAGTATAACGTTTGAAAATATAATGGGTCAATTATTGCTACCTTCCAAGATAAACACAGCCTCGTAAAATATTTATATAGCAGCCTTCTTGGAAGACAAAATTAATGAATTAGATTTATTTTCCATGAATAAAAAGATTAAAATAATATGAATTTCTTTGTTTGGCTTCTTCGGCTTTTTGAAAAATGTATTTTCATAATTAGCTTGGAATATTTCTCTCAGCATTTGTTTACTGGGATACTGGCCTCGCCTTATTTTATTAGAACATATAGCGAGAATACTAATTCTTCAACAACACTGTCGGCTTCACTACATACCATATATACACTTAAATATGAGTCATGCCGAGTAATAACAAAACAGAACACTCTCTTTGTTTAACTATTGCTGGCCACAGGTCTTTCGATCTCGTGGCTCAGCGAGCCAACGTGCACAACTGTAGCATTAGGGCCATACTGTCGCACAGGCTTTGAGCATTGGCAACCAGAGATGGCGTTTGTGGCATGCAGATCTGCCTCGAGAAACAAAACAGCCTGAGGGCCTTCAGCTAGTTCTCACGTAAATGTGGAGATTCCTCGGCCAAGTCGTACACTGTCTCTTCTTCAGTGACTCGAGTCAGTCAGAGCCTCATCTACGCACAGCCAACAGAGCTGCAGTATTTACTCCTCCATGAGTAGATTACCATGATAACAACAACAAAATAGGAATACCACACCACCTTTCGTGTATCGTATTCTGATACCCTGAAGTGAATACCGGTGGGCCTACGGCTGAAACTTCCTTTAGAATATGCTAGATGTAAACTCCGTATCTCGGGAGCTTCTTTTGCTCAAATAGTGGCAGCCTCAGAGGGCAGTATAGCCGTCGTTGGGGATGGGGCCCGGCAACAAACCTTCACGCAGTGGAGAAATGCCCTGTCTTTAAGACAACCGAGTATATACTTACCCAAAGAGATATCTATCTCAACATTCATGTGCAAAGGATGGGTCCACCATGGACGTTGCTCCTGGCTGAAAGAAGCACAGTTGAAACCAGCCAACGAAGACGGCAGACACCAAATCTGAAAGCCGTTACATACCTTCATGGCTGTATTAGCACTATGAGACTGTTGCTAAGCAGAATACCTGTCATGTATATGAAGGTATTTCTCTGTACGACAAGTATTGAGCACTCTTATAGCACATATAACGAACAAATGAGAACAAAATTCTTTTTGAAAGAATTTTCCCCAAAAACATTTATAGAAGATAACATTAGCACCATAAAATGGTTTGGCTTGATTGGTTGGTCGACCATTTATTGATCACATTGCCCAATTAATAACGCTCTGCTGTTGGCACCATACAGGCTTCAGATTCGATTCCCGGCGGCTGCATGGATGCTTCTTATCTTTTGATTTCGGAATCCACGTTAAACTCCCAGGTCTCCAGGCTAAGTGCGCCTTGTGTCGATGTCCAAATTGGGCACATGACTAGTGCAATGGTCGACCAACTAATCATCAACCAGCAATCACTTTATGGTGCTAATACTGTTATCTTCTATAAATGCTTGAAAAATTCTTTTCAAAAGGAATTTAAAGCAGAAAATGTTCTCATTTGTTCGTCATATGTGCTGGTAAAAAATTCTTTCCAGTATCTTCTTTTGCTTGTCGACGCCAAGAGCTACCTTCATATACACTATTGGGCCTATTCGTTTAACAAAGGCCGTAGTCATAGTGCCCAATACAACCATGAAAAAGCATATGTAGCAACTCAAGATTTGTGTCATAGTATTTTTCGTCTTCGTTCTTGTACAACCCCTACATATGGCTTCTTCTTTCTTTCTGCTCTTTCATTGGAGCAACAGATCCATGTAGTGGACCAAGCTATCTGCTTACTGGCAGACTGCTGGGATAAGACATACTTTTCTTTTACGAGCAGGGTACATACTACTCGGCTTAAGTCTCTAAAAGACAAAGAACTTCTGGCTAATTTCTCCTGCAGTGCAAAGATTTAGCTGCGTGATTTAGAATTACTTCAAGGTGCATCCCTAATGACAACTATACTACCCCTCACAATTTGCCACACTATTTGAAACAAATAAAAACTTCCCAGAGTGGAAGGTCGCGGTTTTACACTCGCCATCCCAACATAATCTAAAGAAATTTCAGCCATGTTAGATTTTCCAACCGAATTCCTTCAGAATCAAATTGGATATTTCCTGAAAAATTAATTCTTTAATTCCTAATGTCTTTTGTTTGTTAAGTTGTTGTATCATGAGTAATCTACTCATGGAGGGAGTAAATGCACAGCTTCTGTTGTAATGGGAGCACACGTAGGTGGTGAAATCTGACTTGACTCCGAGTCACTGAAGAAGGGAGGGCAGTGGGACGACTTTTTAGCGAGGAATATCCCGCATTTGCGTAGCGTGGGGAGATAACTTGAAAAACTCCCCTCCAGGTATTCTTGACTCGAGGCGAGGCAAGATGCTGCATCTCACAAACGCCATTGAATCTCCTGGTTTTTGAAACAGTATTCAACAAATGCCGCCAGCGGATTGAACCTCCGCCCTAATGCTCACACAGTTGTGCACGTTTGTCACTGAGCCATGAGTCAGACAAACTATTGTAATCATTAAATAAGAAAAGTGTTCTGGTTTTATTATTACGTCAACATGACTCATAATTTATAGAATAAATATATATAATTATATGTAATGAAACCATGGCGCATAATTAAGTTGTTGGAGGAGAAATTGAAAAATATTCTCATACATAAATGTTCTAATGTAAATAAACGAAATGATGATTATCCCAGTTAAAAATAAATGCAGGAGAATATTTTAAACTGAATTATGAGAGTAAATACATTTTTTCAGCTGAAAGAAATTAAACAAAGTTCATATTATTTTAATCTCTTTTTATTCACATGGAAAATAAAATCTAATTCCATTAATTTTTTGTCTTCCAAAGAAGACATATAAATATGACGAAACTTTTATGTGTTTATCCTTGGAAAGATTGTAAGTTTAATTTCTATTATTATATTTTTAAAACCGTTATGCCTAGCTGCTCCATACAACTACCCGTTTCATGAAGAATTTTATGTTAAACAATGAGTAAAAACTATCATTTACTATTTAAATAACTCGTTTAAGAGCACTAAATCAAATTTAATATTTCTAAATAAAACAGCAGCATTTAGGCCGATGGAGAAAAATGCTAATTAAAAACACTCCTTTGCAAAAGTACGGGGGCTAAATTATTTCATTCTCACTAATTACGCGATCCAGTCAATATTTAAAACTGGAAACGAGTTTTTAGCACCTCAATTAAAACTCAATCAAACATAATTAATTAACTGAGACTGCTACGATGCACCCGGACGAAACAACAAACGAAACATTTTAATCAGTCAATTACAGAGAGAGAAGCAGGCTTCTGAAAAAGATTTTGCTCCATCCCTGCCCTCCTCCATCCCTTACCTCCACCCTTCTTGCAAAGTTTTACCATCCGCATATTAAATTTATGAATCGCAATTAGACGTTAGCTTTTCGCGAGAGAGAAAGAGGAGTTCATTTCCTCTCGGATAAAAAATAATTAAAAAAATGAAAAACACTTCTTTATGCGTGCATTTATACCCCTCTCTCTCTCTCCACCGGCCTCCACGCTCTCCCGGTTTAATCGCGAAAGACAACTTTCCCCTCTCCCCTCCCCTAAAAATTCTAAAAATTCTTTTTCCGCTCGCTTTTCGTTTTGGGAATGGTGGAAATCCACAGGCTAAATACACGTCAATTGAAGGGCATTGTTTACATCATTACTTGTTACTGCCGAATAAAAATAAACTATTAACAAAACAAGGAGAAAAGCTTTCCTCCTCTCTGAGATGGCAATACATAGAGAAAAAAATGTCTCCTCCTCTTCATCTTTATGTGGAGCATGTTGGGACAATTAATTTTGTCTCTTATTGGTTCATTAATAAGTACATCTTAGTCGTACATTAAAGAGGGCCAAATTAAAAATGGGAATTTATAAGCGAATAGTTACCGGACATCTGGATTCGCTGGTAATCTTTATGAAAATCATATTCGCCGGATTACGACTCATGTTTCATGCTGGTGAAATATTAGCAGATATTAAAATTATGCAGATGAATTGGCTGGAATTATGGGCAATTTATCGACCTTTTTGTCCGCTGATCTCATTGTGTGAGTCATTTACTTTGGAAAATTAATAGCTCAGAAGATTCATTTTTCATACATTGCAAGAAATTGTGCATTTTAATTATCACGAAAAAGAGATGAAAACATAAAAGTTTTAATAACTATTATGTTATTTAATTGATAGTGCACTAAATGCCAATTATTACAATATCGAGTGCTTTCTTTTCTGTTATAGAAATACTTTTTAAGTACTGTGGATTCTTTAAAGAAATAAGAAAAATTAATTCAATTGCAATTATAAATAGATAATAAGATTGAAGAATGTCAGCCAATCGAAAAAGCTGCATTCGTCAATCGATACTGTCCCTATGGCAATCCCGTGCTGCCAGAATAGGTGAAGATTTGACGACGATTAAAAATATCGTGCCTATATTGTATCGATGGTTAGGTTACTTGACCTTTTAATGATATGACACACACAAACTGTTGCCGTTAAACCTATATGAGATAACAGTTAACGAGTTATAGTTAAACAGTTAATATTAAACAGATAGACGAGGTTGAAGAATGTCAGCCAATCAGAAACTTGATTCGATCGCTTTGATCAGTTGGATTCGCAGTTGATCGTTTTCTAATTGGCTGACTTTCTTCGACGTATATATCATAATGGCACGCGAACTTTCATAAAAAAAATGTTTAAAATAAAACAAGCACAGACTGCGGTCTGTTGTTGCTTTTCTTGCTATCTACCTTACTTCTTGTGGTAGCCATATGTCCATTTAACTTTAACATTTTTTAATTGATCATTCTTTGGATGAAAGATTAAAACAAGGACATGATATAACTTAGTTTTATAAAATAAAATCAAAATATTTAATTTATTTTTTTCTTTTATCCTGTATAATTATTTTTATCCAATTTTTTTCTATTATAAAAGACTAGAAGATAAAAATTTTTTGTAATTAACAGTATGTTCTATTTTAAAATTGTGGCATACAAAGTCGATGTAGTTGCTAAGCAATAATACATTTTAGTTACATTTATACAGTAAACGGTTTCGTTAATTTATTACAATTGCTCAATCCAGTTTGAATGCATACATATTTGCGAACGAACATTTTTACATAAATCGAAAAATATATCGATAAATAACAGCCATTTGATTAATCATTTTTGTGCTACTTACTACAAATAGAACCAAATAATGAATAATTTGTTAAAATAATGTTTTATCATGTTTTACCCCTTTATTTGCTTTATAACGCTATATTATATTACTTATTATATATATATGTGTGTGTGTGTGTGTTTTTGGAGGAGGTTTATGTGCGTGTGTAGGCCACGGCCATCATTTAGACTGTGTCTCTCTAATTTTAGGTATCTTTACTATCGATAATAATATAATAAATAAATAATAATATAAATAAATTACTGTACTTTAAAAGAAAAATATGAATGTAAAGCAATTTACATTTCCGACACCAATTACCGGCAATTGTAAAAAAAATAGACGGAAACAGGATACTATTGTTACTTTAATGTTTCTGAAATATAATTAAGAATACGATCTATCCGTATTCTTCTAATGGGGTTACAACATGAAAGAATCAACTCGAAATTCTATGTGCAATACCTGACTGATAATTGTGCATCATTAGCAATCATGCGGTCTCGTTTTTGTATAAATAATTATAATGCGATTACGTGATACAATGTTACAATTTTTATTTTTAAAATTTATATTGTCTTTCATTTCCTGTATCCTCCTATCATACTGCATTGCTTTTTGTAAATGTTGGCTTATTTCAAAGATAAGCATTGTAAAATAAACCATTGCTTTTGTTGTCAAATATTTTATAAGTTTTTACGCTGTAGGAAAAAAATTCTTCCAAGAGAATTTTCTCAACTTCGCTTGTTGGCGTTCTTGTGGTGAGATTGTTAAAGTTTTTATTCCATTGATTGAGTATTTCCTCCCTCGTCAATAAATTATCTAATCTGGTGACATCCATTGTTGATCAATGTTTCAGATTGCTTTTTGAGAGGGCTTTCATTATATACTGTTTTCATGTTTGTGTATTGTACTGGAGGACATTCAATAAGCTCTAAATATATAGTCCCAATTACTGATGCAATACAATGTGATCACAATCTCCTCCCGATTCTACAGTTCTTTGGAAATAGATGGTAGTCCACAGTACTTAGTACATGATAGCAGGTAGTAGGTGAGAACCAACGGTAATCAAATCTTCATCCTTTTCACGCACTATTCCTAAACGACGAATTTGGGCAGTTATAATATATTTAACAGATACTTTAATCAATGGATTTAAGAGAAAATAACAAACCTTTACGAGATTAAAACAGTGTAAAACACACACAAGAAAAAAAGAAAAACAATAAGAGAAAAAGCCAATGTCCCATCAGCAAAGTTCTTGAGTTCCTAAACCTTGGCTCGGAGTCCGTACGCAAATCCGGCCATCTTACTAATATAAAGGTGTCTGTCCATGATCTCGTCTTTCCCGCAAAGCTGGTATTTGGGGCTATCAAAAATGTCACTGTGGTGCAGATGGCTCGCCAAACAGTCATAGCCCACCGCAAGTCTCAACATCGTAGCTAGCAAGGGAATGTTGAATCTCGACTTTCTTAGATTGGTACAACCGCCCGCATTCCATTGTAAGACACTCAGCCTACACGAAGTCCCACGAAGGTGATCACTCTTGGAGCATTGCTGCATGCCGATAGTAGTACTTCTTAGCCGCCTAGGATGTTACCAAGGTGCCCCCATGTGGAGGTAGATGTACTAACGCACCCCTTAATCAGTGGATTGCTTATAACAAAATGACGTATTTTAAAAACATTTTCTGCTTATACTTTTGATTTCAAACATTCTAAAACACAGAGATCTAAAATAATAAATTAGTATATTTATTAGGTAGGTAATAATTATGATTGACTTAACTATTAGGTATGCTGTATTTCAAAAATTAATATTTGAACTAAATATAAAATGTATTTATAGAATAAAAAATGCGAATTAATAATAAAAAGTACAATATATATATATATTTTTTATCAAAAACTATACATCTGATTTTAGATTATTTTTTCCTTCTTCATTTTCAATTAGGTTCTTCAAACTTACTTCAATAAACCACGACTATGATTCTTCTGCCCACAAAGAATAACTAACGGGAAGGTAAAAAAAAAAAAAAAAAAAAATGAACTAAATAAATAAAACGAATAGCGAATATTAGAAATAATTACAATTTTTAATCTCAATGGAATCTATTCATCCCGACGAAATACGACCGTGGCCGCACCCAATTCTTTAAACTCATCCTTTTCAATTCAATTTGAATTCATTCCGCAATTAAGAACATTCCCCTCTTCAACGAGCGTCCCTTCCAATTTTAACAAATGCCCTCAAGTCCGAAACGAATCCGCGATTCTTTTGCCTTAATAACACATCGGTCCACCGCCTCCACCCCTTTTTCCTGCTCCTCCCTCAGATTTTCGTCCTGTGCCTTCATTACCCGACATTCAATTAATCGGTGGAATTCCGCTGTCATTAAGAAATCCGACAGTCCCCTTCCACCCCCTCCCCCTTCTTACCTTCGATGCAAACAGAGCATCCCTCTCCCATCACCCCCTTCTTCCTAGTCCCGTTCGATCGTTCCCTTGTTTGTTGCTTGCTACGGGGCGATGGTATGGATAAGAATAGGTTTCCAGTTATTGTGCTCCGACTGTAACTTGTAACTACAAATAAAATGGATGTTTATGTTTAAAAAAACTGTACAGGATAATCTTGATTTAGCAACAAAAGAGTAAGATTGGTTTAGTTTGCGTTATTCTCAATAGTCACATAATGTCATCAATCTTAAGGTGTAAGATTGGTTTAATTTATGTTATTCTCCAAGATTGGATGGCGGTCTGGTGGCCAAGTGACTATGCTCTGGCCCTTGGTATCCACAGGCTCCAGGTTCGAATGCTGGAGATGGGTGGGGATTTATTAGTGATTCGGAATCCACTTTAAACTGTAGGCCCGTTCTGTTTAGCCCCTCGTGTGCAAAAGATGACCGTAGAGCGACAGACTAAACCACCAAGATTGGATGACTATATGACTATTGGAGAATAACGCAAACTAAACCAATCATACCATGTTGAAAGCATTGTTTCATTCGATTGCTGAAGTTAAGTCAATGGAAGGATGTAGTAATGAGATGGTATAAGGGCTTTTGTTTTTCCGAATACTAACAGCGAGAATTATAAATATGCCAAGAAAATATATATTTAAAGATATAATTGAGAGCGTAGAGGAATGTCTTGAAATCCGACCGAGATCCGACCGTGAATATTGTGGAAGACCACCTGGAAATGGGAGGGATCGGCATTTGATGGTGTCTTGCTTGCTTTGTGGGTAGATTCTAGACGTAGAGTGTCTAACCATGAGTAATGGTTGCAAAGTCTTTGAGTTCGGGAGTTTGGTGTTGTTTGTATCCTTCTTTTTAATGAAATATGAAATCTCTATTTCCAATCCATCCAATCAGGGTAGGCTAGTTAGGCAGGGTCTCTCTCCTCTTAATTTTATCATTAAGTATCCTGTTGTTGTTGTGACTAATCCTCAATGCCTTCCGGGAGGGCTTTTAAGGAAAAATACCCCTCATTTGTATCCTATAGAAGAAAATCCGAAAAACTTCCACCAGGTAGTCTGACTAAAGATTTAAGATGCTGAACAACACAAACGCCATCGTGTCTCCTCGTTTTTGAAATAATAGAGATTTTTGCATACCGTACGTTAGTTACCGTAGCACGTCCGTTAGCTTTTTCTCCCTAGCGCGCATGCTCATAGGAAACATAATTTCCTATGAGCATGCGCGCTAAGAAAAAGCTAACGGACGTCCTACGGTAACTAACGTACGGTATGCAATAACTCTCTAATGTCTACAATAAAGCCTCTAGTGGATTGAACCTCAGCTCTAATGCTCATCAGCTGCACACGTTACCACTGAGGCACGAGTCGGGTATATATCCTTTTGTTTAGAACAGAAAAAAAAATTATTTTTTAAAAGGAAATGCGATAAGTATTTTCAGTTGCCCACAGAATACAATTTCCTCAAATGTCAGAGCTAATTTATAATATTTTTATATTTGTGCACAAAATTGTAAAAAGTAAATTTCCATTTATCCATCTGCTTCCGTCATTTGGGAATAGTAAACAAATCAATCCATACTTCTAACTCGAGAGTGTTTTAAAAATGGAGGTTCGCAGAAAATAAAAATAAAAATATAACTTTTTTTGACTGCCTACAAGTTTTTCAGTTTATTGTTTTTAACTGTCTTTTAATCTAACATTTTGTTTGTATTATGTTATAATTTGTTTCTTTAATCATCATATCTATTCATTTTTTAATTCTGTGGATAAATTCAGCATTTTAATGTAATAAATCAATAGCTTTATAACAATAACATCATTATACATGTATTTTAACATGTAATGAAAACTTTCTTTAGAAATGCAGAGGATGGTTGACGTGAGTGATAAATTTATTTGATGAAAAGGCTTTTCCCTTCACTGCACTCACTGAGGTAACTTAAAGTGAAACATAGAACCTGTTATATTAGATGTTCCAAGGTGGGCGCGCATCTTGAATTCGCAGGATATAATTTAATTATTCTGCGAGCTCATAACTGTAAACAAGTAAACATGCCATATCTGTCCTATATTCGCAAGAATATTAATTTAAAATCAAAGTTAATTTTTTTCTCATAATTTCGACAGTTAATTTTTGAATATATGGACACATAATGTATTTTTTTAATACTTTTGTTTTCACTATTTTGACCGTTATAAAATACATATATTTTGTAAAAGTGTGATAAATCTCTCGGACCGGAAAAATATTCAAGATGGGCCACATGCTGGCGTCGGGTTGAGCATCCCCTGATCTATGCAATAAAAATGAATTAACAACTTATTTTTTTAACCTACGGCCATAAATATTCCACCTCATAAAGGGACATATATTCCTCTATCCCTCTATATAAATCCCACTCGCACGACAAAGATGATTATGTCGTTCACACATTAAATAAAAAAGCATTTACAAAATGCTAACCCACAACGGCCCCTAATTTCACATTCCGCAAAATTTGGGCCCCCTTATTTTTAAGTGCTGCTATACAATCTGAAATTATAAATACATTATACGTTACGAAAATGAGAAATGAAACAGCAAGGTAAAAAACTGGTCTATTTCAATTATTTAACTTGTTTATGGAAATAAATGCGTAGTTAAGATTCAGACGGAACTGTGCTTTTAGATCTGAAGAGTGGCTGGGGAATAGCTCCGGCGTAGTATAAGCATTCGGAATAAATTCTTTGCAGTATAATAACAGAACTGGAGCAGAGTGAATCCTGTTCGTATGATTAATACACCTGCCTTAGATGGCTGTAATTCGTGTAAGCCCACATTACAGCGAGCTCCAATTGTTATAATTATAGTTGGGTTTGCCATAATTTGAAATTCATCCACCTTTTGGCGAATGAGCGATATTTTAAATGTGTTAGCTTAACAATTAAGGATTCGTTTGTGAAGTCCTTTTGGAAAACTTCTGTTTAATCTTCTGTTTAGCATAGTTTATCAATTATTATTATTATTATTATATTAGTTATATTTTTGATTTTTTAATTAATTATTTTAACGAATAAATTTTTACAGATACTTGAGATAAATTTTTAATTAAATATATATTTGAATACAGAAATAATGGGATGAATTTATGATTTTAAGTATAAAAAACCGTTTTAACGATTATTAGGGCCCGATGACAGAGTGACTAGCATTCTGGCGCTCGGTGGTACAGGTTTTGGGTTCGAGTCTCGGCGGTGCCGGGGATGTTTGTAGTGGTTCGGAATCCACTTTAAGTCGTAGGTCCCGGTCTAATATGACTGTAGGCGTTGGGCGTAAAGTTGGTAACTCTACCCCGTAAAATACAGCGTCACTGAGTCAATTTCTACCTACGGTGCAACAAAAGCTGCCCCCTGTCTTTTCCACCTTCCATGAGACCACATGAGTTCTTTGATTTGTATAGATTTTTACAATATGATTAATTAATATTATTTGATTTATAAAATATATATCACGTGCTTTTTTATTAATTTTAATTCAATAAATAATTTTATAAATTCTAGAAAAAAAGACGAAAATTTATAAATAAGTTTTCTTAATTCATATATATATATATATATTATAATTCAAATTATAGTATTCAAATTATCCATTACATGAATTAAACTAAATACTAGGAATATAAATAATCAAATATTTGAAAGAAATCTGAAACCATGAGTTGATTCTTACACTAAATTTACATCTTTGCTCAAAATATTTTTAAAACATTTATTTATTGTTATCATCAAATTATTTTCCATTAAAATGATATATTTTTTCCATCATAAACTTCACAAAAACTTCGCAATATTGCTTTCAAATATTATTAATAAAACTATTAAATTTTTCAAGTTAAATGAGTGAACCAATAAGTGAATGTTAAGGGACATTCATTTTCGAAATCATTATGGCTATATGTCCACCAGCTGGCTTCGCGACTTTAAATTGTTCATGATACACAGCTAATAGCGACCACGGCGTCTACTAATAGTAGCGTAATGTGAATTCCTGTCCGCAATAAAATTACAATGAGATGGGGCCTTTTTTTTTTGCAAATCTGGGTTCTTGGCGATAAGGCGTCACGTTTTCCGTATTATGTCTATCACGTTTCTCCTGAGTTGTTTCGATTCAACAAATTGTTGCAGCACGGCACTTATCATTTGTATCTACATTTTGGGAATTTAAATCACTGTAATATTTTAAAAACCATTAGTAGGAAGAAACAGATAATCCCCACTCCCCACCACCATCCTAGCTGTTTGAAAAACAATCCCGTCAAAAAAAACTCGCAGTTAATTACCTTGGCGATCGATAGAATGTATAAAAATGAGTGGTGAGGCAGTTTGACTATTTTTTTTTGCCTCTAAATGTATGATCGATTGTATGTAATTTAATATGCAATGCTTTTGTTAGGGGTTTAAAATTAAATATCGGTTCGTGTTCTTTTGGAATCATTTGTTGTCGGTTTGGCATCGTAAATGTTTTAGGTTAGTCAATTGGGATGAAGAATTAAAGAAATGTTTCATTTTATACTGAGAAAATAAAAATTGCGGAAAGTTTAAGCAGCATAATCAAGAATAAGTAGGCTGATAATAGGTGATAGCGCTTCTATAAGGCAGATGCCATAATGGATACTGCTCGTTTTTTGCCAACTGTTTGTTTGTGACTTTGTAGTAAAGCTTTTATGACTTTACAATAAATGACATTATAATAAATTTTTCTATACCTATAAAGTTGCTAAATCAAAAATGTATTGCTATAATAATCGTAATTTTTTTCAATTTCACTTGGTAAAATTTAAACTTATGAAGCTAATGCATACATTTTTAATTTTTATCTAATTATAGGTATTGTTTTTGAAGGAAATAAATTTCAAATGTACAATGATGAAAAAATTTTGTTATATATCCACCAGTTGGTTTTTGCGACTTTAAATTGTTCATGATACGGCTAAGAATGACTACGACATCTACTAATGGTCGCGTAATGTGAATTCATTCTTGAATGAGTCTTTTTTAAAATTGTATTTGTAAAGATAATGCAAAAGACGTATGAGTTTAAACATTATGTATTTTTAATATACTGTTATGCATACATATAATTACGTATTCCCGATATACATAACCCTTAATCATAAATTTATCAATTAATTCATTTGATATCTTGAAGTTTCATTTTTTCAAAATGTTTACTTTAATACATTTTATAATAATTAAATATTCCTCGCGCGAATAATACTAATTAAATCTTGACTCGCATCTAATTTAAAATGATAATTAATCTTGCCGTTTTTTTTTTTTCATAAATAATAAAATTTTGATTTAAAATTTGCCGTGTAATAGTTAATAGTTAAGTTGAATGATTTGAATATTTTAATGAGATGCATTTGGTTAGTATCATATCCTTCCCAAACAAAAACCAAAATATAATTAAAACTTTTAATATTTTTAACTAGCAAAGCATTATCAAACTAAATTACTAATTTCTCCATTAAAATTTCCACCGCTTCACATAAAAGAAATAAAATATTTCTTGAATAAAACTAATCTTTTCGGTGGTGAAGAAAAAGAAACAAAATTTCGACTTGTTGTCGTTGCTGCGATGGATAATAAAGGCTTTTCTAAAGATGCTAACTAAACAATATTTTCTCAAGAAAAGAGTTTATTTTGTGAATTAATAATTATAAGAGTTGGGCTCTGTGTGGTAATTATCTCTCCGCTCTGTGTTGTTGGAAAAGAGCTGCTTTCCTATAAACATCATTTCTCCTTCCTGACAAATGTTATTTTAAAATATTATTGATCGTGGGTTTGGGGTATAAGAGGTCTATATACTAGACTAAGCTTCTTAATTTAGAGTGCGGCTTTATTTATTTAATCGTTATCCTTGCTATTGTAGGTCTTTTCAAAGTAGCTAAAAAAAAAAATTTTCGCCTATTTTATAAGTGACCACAAACACATAAACGACCACAATTTTTTTTTAATTATTAACTGCTAAATTTATTATGAAAATTATGATTTAACTGCAATTTAATTAAAATTATGTTGTTATTTTAAAGCAGACAAATAATGTCAACTTATTAAATGAAGGCATCATAATATTATGCAGCCAGCGACTCAGAAATAACATTTATTAACTTAATTTAATATTAATGTTTATTAGAACGAAAAGAAATTTACTTTTAACTAAGACTTCATTAAATATTAATAAATTATTAACCGTATAAATTTAAAATTTGCATTTGTAAGCATAATGCAAAAATCATATGAGTCTAAAAATTATGTATTTTTAATATACTGTTACATACATATAATTATCTATTCCCGATATACATAGCCATTAATCATAAATTTATCAATTAATTTCATCTGATATTTTGGAAGTTTCATTTTTTTCAAAATGTTTACTTTATTACATTTTATAATAATTAAATATTCCTCGCGCGAATAATACTAATTAAATCTTGCCTCGCATCTAATTTAAAATGATAATTAATCTTGCCGTTTATTTTATTTTATTATAAATAACAAATTTTGATTTAAAATTTGCCGTGCAATGGTTAATAGTTAAGTTGAATGATTTAAATATTTTAATGAGATGCTTTTGGCTAGTATCATATCCTCCCAAAACAAAACCCGAAAAATAATTAAAACTTTTAATATTTTTAACTCATAGAGCATTATCAAACTAAATTACTAATTTCTCCATTAAAATTTCCACCGCTTCGTATAAAAGAAATAAAATATTTCTTGAATAATTCTAATCTTTACGGCGGCGAAGAGGAAGAAACAAAATTTGACTTGTTGTTGCTGCAATGGATAATAAAGGCTTTTCTAAAGATGGTAACTAAACAATATTTTCTCAAGAAAAGAGTTATTTTATGAATTAATAATTATAAGAGTTCTGCTCTGTGAGGTAATTATCTCTCCGCTATGTTGTTGGAAAAAGAGCCGGTTTCCTATAAACATCATTTCTCCTCCCTGCCAAATGTTATTTTAAAATATTATTGATCGTGGGTTTGGGGATATAAAGGTCTATATAAACTAAGCTTCTTAATTTAGAGTGCAGCTTTATTTATTCAATCATTATCCTTTAAAAAGTTACAAAACGTGGAAATTGGAAGTAATTGTATCGTTTATAATTCGAAATTGCCTTTAAATCTTATGTTATAATCAGAACGGAAAAGCGTTATTTGAAATTATTTAAATGTGTTTATCTGAATCTTTAACATGTCAATCTAAGTGTAGTGTAAGTAAAGAAATAAAAATAATTTAAATAAAAATAATTTATATAAGAAAAAAAGTTAGGGAAAATAATAAATAAAATATTTAGGTCACAATTATATGCAATAATTATAACTTACTTAATTTCTTTAACTTCAAAGCTATCCATTTCATTAAAATAATGTGCGACTTTAAAATAAAAAAAAAAAAAAAACGTTGCTTAAGAAAATAAGTTAGTAAAATAAATAATAAGTTAAGTAGCTTAATTAAATTGCTAATAAAATAAATAGATAAATAAGTTAATTTTCTTAATTAAAATTGCTTAGTTAATAAAAAACTTATCATTAACTAAATTTAAAAAAAAAAAATATTTTATCTGATAATTTAGGGATTAGAATTTAGATTAATTTTTACAATTATTTGTAATTAAAAGTTAATTTTTAATGTAACTAATTAATTTTAATAATTATTAATTGAATTTTTTTTTAACTAAACGACTTGAAAATAACTTAAAAAGCATTCAATTAACTAATTATTTACAATAAGTGCAGAAATATGCTAACATCTGAAGTGAAGGGACAGTGTAAAACTTTTATAGACGACACTAAAATTCATATTTTTATTTTTTTAACAAATTAAATTATGTGGGTTTATATTAATAAAAATAAATGGTGGGGAAATATTAATTATGTGGGTTTTAAAACTTACTTGAAATACGTGTTGTCGAAACTAATGATTTCTGAATATATATTCTGTGTTTTATTTTGAATTGTTGGATTTCAGAAATGTTAGGCTTCGTTTCAATTTTCTCAAAATATTATATAGGCATCATTTGTGTCTAAACCTCGACTGTTGGCCAATGGAAACGTACGAAAAAACTCCAATGAGGATGATAATGAAGATTCTGATAATGATTTGTCAGTATATATTCAAGTTCGTTGATGATATAAATCAGGGACTCCAAACTACGGCCCGCGACAGCGAATAGTTTACTGTTGCTGTAATAAGTTGGATATAAAAACACAGAATGATAATAACTCGGTTTTATTTACTTGCTAGTTAAAGTTTAATGACAAGCTTAATACTCAGAAAATTTAACTTAAGCGCAACAACCAACAAATAATTGAAATGAATCCCACAAGCATTATAAACCAGTGAACATCCCTCGGTAGTTATGCTGGGGTAAAGAGTATTGCATATGTATGTATATCGATGTTTGAAATGTATATATCCTGAATCAAACATTTGATTTTTATCCTGAAAGTCCCTCAGGAACGGAAAAGCTAAATGAACGCCAATGAAACCGTGGGGTATCCACTTGTAAAAAAAATATTAATGAGATTTGTGTAATTGTAATTTTCACTGACAATATCAATTTAGCAAGCGTATGCCAACTCAGAGCTCGTATTCGCCGACTAGTCTATAAATTATAGATAATGGCAGAAATATTAAAACGGTTTTGGCCCTTGGTACTGACTGGGTAAACAGTATGGCAGGAAGGCTGGAAAGTTTGGTGACCCCTGATATAAATGTGAAAATATTTTATCAAGTGATAAATTGAAATTCGTAAATAATTGCAATTTCTTTTATTTAAGTTTGCGGTTATACTTCATTTCTCAAACAAGTCATGCTGAATTTTAGACTAATGAATTAACAACAACTCTTTTTCTAAACGCTTAAGCAAGCGTGGAGCATCTTGTTCCCAATTCATCGGTACTGACATCAATCTCCAAAACGATTTTTCGCCTGCGTCTTAACAGAGATTAGTTTCAAACAAGCCATTCGTAAAATCATCATCAGGCATAAACCTCCACTTTCCCTGACAACATTCCTGAACATACTCGAGAAGCGAATCCGCTTTTTAAACTTTCTTTACGCAACCAATTTCATCCTTTTTTTCTCTGTATTCATACATGTATATCCTCCACTTCTTTTTCTGTGTGGGTAATTTAGAAAAAGGGAAATGAGAAATCGATTTTGGTAGGGTAAGATCGCCTTTTTGGTATGCAGGAGGCCCCTGATCCTTTCTATATTCCATGGGAGGAATTTTAAGCAAACTGTTCCCTTTTGAACTCCGCCAACCTGTTTGATGTGCCTCCATAATTTTACTTTAGCAGGAGGACTTCCAAAGGTCTAGTTATAAAAAAGCAATATTTTAGGAAATGGTTTGTATTATATAATTAAGTGGACTGTAATATTATTGGAAAGTTTCCTCATGAAGATAAATTGCTTTTCTACCTACTCATTTGAAGACATAAAGATGTTTTTAGTATATATTTTATTATTTATATGCAATAGACGAGAGCGTTTTAGTCTATCTAGTTGTTTTTTACAATAAACATCAATGTTATAATTTGCACGATGTTTTTGTAAATCAGTTTTATCCGTATAAAACATATTTATAATTTTTAAAAGCATGCAAATGGTAAATTTTTCTGTTTTTACGCTTTTAAGCGTCACCTCATAATCCAACAAAGTTTTCTGAACTTTTTGCCATGGCTTGAGTCATTGTTGGATATTGTGCTTCTTTAGTTTCACCGGAAATTGCACTGCCTGCATTTAGTAAGTTCGCATTCTCTTTCTTGAATCAATGCTAATTTACTAGGACCTGAATGGCCGAGTGTCTGGCGCTCGGTGTGCCATAGGTTTCGGGTTCGCTTCCCGGCGGTGCCATGAATGTTTTAGTGATTCAGAATCCACTTTAAGGCTTAGATCCCGGTTTCATATGACTAATAGAGCATCACAGAACCCAATCAGACTTCTCACCCACATCATCTCCAAACTGTATGGGGGCAACTCAGCTCTAGACACAGTTATGTGGTATGGTATAACAGTAGTAGTGCTAATTTTCTACGTAAACGCGAAAACATCGATTTGATTCGTTTACCGGGTTCAAACCTAGATCTGCAACCAGCTCGATACTAATGTTATTCCAAGCTCAAATCACAAATCAAATTTCAATTAATGTATAGAGAAGACCCTTTTATTTTTCAAAATAATAACTTTGAATTTCTTTCTTTCATCTTTCTTTGAAGATGTGGCAGCAGTTTTCATGGTATTTTACGTTTTTACCTTATCACTCAAATAAGCTAAATTATATTTTACAATTTGATTTCCTACATTAAGACTTTTTGTCAGATATGATTTGTTACTAAATATTTCTAAATCAATCAGTAAGCGGATACAATTTATATACAATGTATTAATCTGAGTTTTCTGGTGGATGACAAGTTGAATTTCAGTACTGAAGGAGGCATGTTCCAGACATGGACAGTTAATCGAGCGCGAAATCTCCAGTTCGCATGCCGAGGATGGGAACGATAAAACAATTCCATTGAGTTCGAGGGGAAATCCTCCTGGTGCCATCCCTGAGGTGTTTTAAAATTGGTTACATTGGTGCATTATGGGTGGTTCTGAATCTTCTACTGTATTAGCCTCTTGAGATGCAACGTCCATTCTATTGGACTTTTTATTTTGCATATAGAAAAAAGCAACTACAGTTTTTAAATCTTAAAATTTTTGCAGTCTGTTATATTGTACAATTCTGCACTGCCATCTATGCAGCGAGACATACAATCTTTTGGTGGCAACTTTGTTCTACAAGCATTTGAAAATGGCAACCGGCAAGAGAGAACAGCTGAAATCATGTCAATTTTATTTTTACATGAGTTTTTGACACAAAAAAAAAATAGCTAATATGTAATTTTAAACAATTAATATTAAGTTGTATTTTTATTGTTTGTGTTTTTGAGAAAAAAAAAAAGCGTTGTATTTTACAGTGTCCTCTATATTGGACGGTAACACTTATATAATTATACTGTCAAAATTGCATACCAAAAATTTTATTCTTTTCAACAAGAAGTAGTAACATAACTTGAATACAGTATAGTGTTATCCCCAAAAATAAAGTTTATTATTTTGGACATTGCATTGCCAAAGTCCATTATACTAGACATACCAAGAAGTATAATTTTCTAATTTTTTTTTGTCTGAAAATTAATTTGATATACTGTTTTGTAGTACATTTTAGAAGATTTATCTCAAATTAGGGGCAATTGGTTAAAAAGCATGTTTTCAAAAAGAAAAAAAAAAGTAAGTTAGTTACCAATAATCTCAACGCCTGAAATTAAATAACAGTTACAGTAAAATATTATTAATTTATGCATAATTTATTTAATATCTATGGGCTGAAAATCTGTTAACAAATTCTGGAATCTCTTTAATGTATATATATAATTTCGACTGATGTTATTTCCTTGTCCATGAGGTTTGTGAATTATTTGCAAAGTAATGAATGTTTCATTCATCAAAAAAGGTTAAATATACTATATCCGGGATAAATACAACAAAATTTGTTGCAATCTATTTAAAAAACACGTGCTTTTAAGTCAAAGTTCGCTCTGGAACTTTCGCTCTACCGCGGTTTCATTTGTAAGAACACTTTGTTTCAAAATCCCTAATATAATCTCATTTTCCAGTTGTTAAGTAGAAAAGACACTACTCTTTAAGTTTCGTTTAAAGAAAGTGATCTCTCTTCAGAGTCGATAGGTGGCGTTGTCGGAAGTGGGCAGTTAAAAAATTAATTGTCTGTAACCTTCAATTGACCTCATATTATGAAAAGAGCCTTCAAAAGTGGTTTCACGATCACACAAGGCCGATTCATTGTTTTGTGTTTTTCTAGATTTGTCCGTTTCATTATTTTTTATGCTTATCTTTGTATTATTTTTCATTTGACAAATAGTTTTTACCAATGGGCACTTGTTTTTTATTCTTTGCACAATGAATGAATTGTGGGGTTTAAACAAAAGCAATACTTAACTGACCATTTTGGTCGATTAAATAAAGTTTGTTATGTTAAGGGCCATAAATGCATTAATGAATTGAAACTATTTTTTTTTTGTTGTGTAACTTTCTTTTTTAATTTCATATTTTCACTACGTTGTAACGCTTTGGCGTTGTACTTTTGCTTTAGTTGCGACTACTTTTATCGAATTGGAAATTTGACAATGTTCAATTAATTAGCAATTAGCTTTTTATCTTTCAAAATAAAATGCTTAGGTTTTTTAATAACATTTTTAATGGACAAATAATTGCACTTAAATCAATGTTATTATGTTTGCAATTTAAGACAGCTGATGTAAAAAATATTTGTAATATTTAAATATTTATAATTAATCATTGTAATATTTTTGAAAATCAAATAGCTTTCTTCAAAAAAAAAAAAAAAACTTTTAAAGAATACATAAATACTTTTTTAAGATAAAATTTCATTAATATACGTCAGTCCTAAGTTGGAATGAAAAATGTAGTAATCCTTTATGATAGAATTGTTATGCTTACATTTGCCAGTGATTTCAGAAAATTTAATTAAGATAAAATGGGAAATTTTGAATTAATGAAATGAAATTTTGTTAAGATAAAATGAACTTTTTCAACGTAATTAAGTTTTCAAGACTAATAAAAGGAAATTTTAACTTATTATTATTAATTTATCGAATTTACTACATCGATATTCTACTAAATTCATTTTTATTTTATCGTTAAAAAATCTTTAACTCCATTTCTTAAATCTCTAATTTAAGCTTTTGAAGTAAATAAAATAAAGTATCAAATTTCATTTAACTTTCTATTAAAAAGGAAATTAATATTATTTATTGCAATATTCACCAACATTTAAAATAAGTTGTACAATATAATACTTCTATAATTTTTTACATCAAATAAGTTTTTGTTAAATCAACCTCAATTATTTATCATTACATTTCTTATCATTGTTCTTGCTGATTTTTAAAATGCTGCAACTGTTAATTACATATGTATCTTTGTTTTATCATTTTTTAATTAAAAATTTGATTGGTTGTCTTTTAATAGGATGTTTCTATAATTATTTGTAATGTATTTTTAATTATATCCAAAAGATACTAGAATGAATCTGTTTAGCAATCAACTTAACAAAAAATGCAATAGTATCCAACACTAAATTGCACACTATTTATTAAGCCTTATCATGATGTTTTGATAAGCTGGTTTGTTTAGAAAAATTCCAATAAAAATGCCTAATTGTTTCGTCAAAAGTTTCTTCCGAATAATAAAAGTTTTCAGCAACTTTAACAGAATAATATAAAAAACATTTATAATTCGAATTTTCTTTTTCAGACATTTCACACTCCCAGCTTTGGAGACGAAGAGTTCGACATACCTCCAATTAATTTACCTCCTACTACACCAGGAAGCGACACCAATTCTAGTGATGTGTATGGTTCCACACAGGTACATATCCCACTTCAAATAATTAACTGGAAAATACTTTTATCATTTTATATTGACTAAATAATTTATGGGACAAAAAAATAAATATTTTGAAAGAAGTATACTTGAATTAGAATCATTATTTCTAATTAAAATTAAAATGAGATTGCAATGTAAATTTGTAACTTACTTGATACTAATAATTTTTCTAAATTTCTGAATATCTAAAAGTTTATTTTTATCATTTTTATAAATTTAGTTGTGAATCGTAAAATATTACAAACCAGTATGCAATTTTTTAATTAATCATCATAATATTTTTTTAATATTATATACATATGTCTAGTGAACATTCTGAAAACATATATGTAAGTGTTCTAATATCAAACACAGACTATTACTAAATCAATTTTTAAAAGTAATTCTTATCTAACTTGTTGGAATGATTGTTGCACTTTTGAGCAAGAGACCGTTTACCTATCATCTACATAAGACTTATGCATATCTTGTTTTTCATGCAGCCTCTGAGCCACCAAGAACAACCTACACAGCAGCAACAACAGCAACAGCAGCAGTCTAACAACAACCAACAACAGCAGCACTTAATGTCTCCTCCACCCCAGATGTCCCCCAGCCCCTGCAACCAAACCTCCCCCATGGATAGGATAGGGGCTGTCATGACAACGATCACGACGACGCCATCCCCACCCACCATGATGACGTCGTTCTCCGGATCGCCCCAGCATCATCACCAACAGCAACAGCAGCAGCAACAACAACAGCAGCAGCAGCAGCAAACACACCATCAGGGCAACCATGTTTTGCAACTGTCTCAGCAACCGCATCAGCAACAACAGCAGCACCAGTATGGTAATCCTCATCCCAATGACATGTACATGCTTCAGATTGCATCGGGCAACATGATGCCCCCTCAGTCAGTGCAATTCCAGTAAGTACAAGAAGCAGCTTTTAAGATCGTTAGAAATCCTTAAAATCGCTAAATCGTTATTAATTTTAATAATTGATTTATGTTAAATCATTAATTCTTAGAAATCGTTTAAATCCTTAATTCAATCATCTATCGTATCGCTTAATCGTTAATTATTTCTTAATCGTTTGACGATTAATGGTTAAGATTAATCATATAAATCTCGATTCAATAAGATACGCTTAGAGATTTTCAGAAATAATGAAACTTAATTATCAATTTCATTTATTGTCGTCCAAATCATCATTATTAATCATCCAAACCAATACATATGATCGAAATAAAAAAAAAATAAGAATTTTAATAATTGTTTCTGCCTACTTAGAAATGAATTTTATTTCCTTACATCAGAACATACGTCATTTTTATTTAATTGGCATGTTAAAATTCCATTGAAAAGTTTAAAAGAAAGAAAGATTTGTTATAGAATGAAACGGAAAGATTTGTAATAAATTGATTTTTGCATTTCCTCTAAAGGAAATTTTCAAATTGTTTTATAATCACAATATATGGAAAGAAAAAAAAAAAACCTTGGAATCCGTTTATATTCTCAAGATGTTAAAAAAATTTATTAATAAAAGCAAATTGATTTGAAATAATTTTCTTCCTTAAAATTCAAAATGTACTCAACTGCTACCATTTCTATGCAGTTTTTTCAATCTACACATAATTGAAATTTTTTTTATTTCTTTTAACACTATTACATTAAAATTGTTACAGTTATTCATTTGTATGTTTTTCAATTATAAGAGAAATTGAATTTCATTTTGTAATTTTTTTTCTGAAATCAATTTGTAAAAAAGAAAATAGAAAATATGTATACCTGTATCTTTTTCTCCCTAGTGTACAACAGTACGCGATTCCTACCAGTTACTCCAACGGCCCCATTCAGCAGTCGCACCTCCACATGGCCCATGCCCATCAGCAGCAGCATTCGCAACAGCACCACCATCCAGTTCCTCACCAACCACAACAGCAGCACCACATACACCCACACCATCATCAGCTGCACCATCAGCAGCAGCTGTTGCCCCCATCTCCCATGCTGGCCCTGCAGCTGGGAGCTCCGAGACACCAGAGACCAGGATCTGTGGGATCATCACCGCCCGGATCCAACCATACTTCTCCAGGACTGGAGAGTGAGGATAGCGATGACAGTGGACATCTGTCACAAGTAAGACATCTTGATATTTTTTTTGTCTTGTTAATTCTAAAAATTGATTTTCTATGCAATATGTTACTGATGAATTTCTTCAGCAAGGGCTATCTTCTAAACAAGGACTGATTAATCTTTTAGCTTCGTTACAGTGTATAATCTAGGGTATTTACTACGGGAACTAAGCAAATATGTTCTATAAAGTCTTTTAATTAATTGATAATGAAGGCCAAGAAATTTTTAACATTGAAATATGAAATTCTACCCTGTTCTAAGCCTTTCATTTCAATACCATCATCGTAGTAAAAATAATTTTGCAGTTATTTGACACATGGTTGAAAAGTTTTTATCAACCAATTATCCATCATCATTTTTGTCACCAACTTATCAATTTTTTTGCTTTTTTTTTTTTTTTTTTTTTTTTTTTTTTCCATCTTATTGAAATTTTTAGTCTTATCTATTAGTGATCTACCAAAACCTACAAATCTTAGACCTTGCATTATTCCAAATTTTTAGAAATATAAATTGTAGCAAGATAATTTAATTTGGGAACTCATAACCTCATTTAATTGTGATGACTTGTTGTTCCTGTTTCTAAAAGGGGTCATAAATCTTTCTTACGAAGCTAATAATTCAATTAGTTAATTATTTTTTTCATCTAGTTATTTTGTTTTTCTTGATGAGTATACAGTACAGTAGAACAAGATTATTTAATTACACAAATGTCAGCTCCAATGTTCTATTTAATTACAGCTTAATTAATTGTATAAGTCCATCGCTTCAAGATAAGGATCTTACTGAAGTTCTGATAAATGACTTTAAACCTTCCTACTGCAGATACATTTTTAGATACTACATTGCTATATATTATAAGGCCAATAACTTGCATATCCAGTTTTACATCTTTTTTTTTTTCTTTTTCCTGTTCTCTAAAAATGCTCCTCAATATTCAATAACATGATTTAGGATCCTAGTTGATTAAAATTCTACGATTTAAACACTAATAGTTACACATTTTTTTTTTTAGAAAAATATTTGTTAAATATTTAAAAAAATGAATGGAATTATATTGAATTGATATTAATTTAAAAACATTAAAAAATGACAATGATATTCAATTTATTTTGTTGAAATATATATATACATACATACATAATTTATTTTAAATTCTAATTTAACATAAAATTTTATTTCACATTTTAATGGGTTTTTTTTTAAATCCTGTTTAATTAATTTTTCAATCATTGTATCTTTAAGTTAAATTTTAATTAATTTAATAAAATTTATGAAATGTTGAATTATTTATATGTTTAAATTAATTTAGTCAAAATTGTTCTTTGGAATCTGCCTGTAAAATATTTTAAAATTGACCCTAAAAATATTCCTCACAACCATTAATTAATTCAATAATATAATTAAAAAAATCTTTTATTTTGAAAAAAATGTATGAAGTTACATTTAAAAGCTTATCGCAGTGAATTCAGTTATGAAATTATTAAATGTATTTTAATTGTCTGTCCGTTTTCTATCCCGTTCGGTTTTTACTTGTTTAACTCGAAAAACTTTTAACTTCGGTTTTCACTCACTTTGTGCTGCCATCTATTGCGTGATGCCACAACTAGATCAACTACTCGACGAGGAGATCGTAATGTCTTGTTCTGTTCCATTAATGATTTATTTTGTAATTCAATTATTTCCCTTATACTTATACACATCACTTAAAATGATATTTATTTTCAAATAAAAATATTATAAATTTGTTTATTTTCTTTTTAAATATTATAATATATAAGTTCCACGCTGAAAACCTAGTGTGATATCACTTATTTATTAACTAATTTTTCAGTTATTTGGATATGTGTTTTTTGGTGTATTACTTACATAGAATGTTACGTAATAGATTATCAATGAATAATGAACGAATATTTTTATTTGCTTGCAGTTGATTTGCGGTATGAAGCGCCCTTCGCCCGAGCCGGTGGAGAGACCCCCCAGCGTCGGCAAGCAGCCCAAGAAGCCCAAAGTGCAGAAGAAAAAGAAGAAGAGGGATCCCAATGAGCCCCAAAAGTGAGTTGAATGTCGTCATTTTGTGCTAATTTCCAATAATCAGCGTTTGTTAATACAAGAAATCTTTATCCAGAAACATTAAGCGATTCGCAATGATTGTCGTGATTACAAATAACAATGACTTTCTTTTAAAAAAATAATAGGATGCAACAAATTGATTGCACAGCACATTGAAGAGCAAAGTCTGGTTTGTGTATTTAAATAACTGTCCTATGCGACTTCCCTTGATCATTCGGACAGCACCCAAACGCCAGACAATTTATGGAACATGTTGTAATCATTGATGGCAGTACATTTTCTATGGGCAATTTCAGTTCGGTCATTGTTTGCAAGCAAACGACAGAAGTCTTTGGCATATCCGCATTAAAAAAAAAAATTCAAGTAATGCCGTTCTAAATGGATAAACGCTTAGATATTGTCCGCATGACCACGAAGCACAGTCATATAGTAAACATACGAGATTTGGCAACATGCCCGCCGCAGTCAAGATGCATTACAGAGTGATCTAACAATATATTATAGTTGATATAGAAGGCTTCAACATAATTTGATTGATTGCAAAAAAAAAAAAAGATTACCAGGCTTAAAAATTTTTCAGGAAGTTTACCTAGATGACTGAATATTGTAATTTGTTAATATACGATTCGTAGGCGATGAAACCACATAGGAATGCATGATCGAAAATATTTTCGTGGTGCGATAGTGAACACAGATAATACTAGACCTTAAAGGAAACCACAGAATATATGGCTTATTAATTAATGTACGTCAACAAAAGTTAAATAAATATGCGTCTATGTATGAAATAAAGAGTCTGCAAAAATGCTGGGAATTTCAGCACCCGTTCAAATGGTCTCTTCCTGTGGAAAGTATTCTATGTCATTCCGAGCTATTTATGTGTATTTTTACCCCTTGGTGCTAAAGCACCCTGTGATCTTTCTTCTGTCGTGTCCTGAAAGCTTTTCTTCTAGTCATTGCTTTCAACGAAGTTATTGTACCATATAATCAGTCACATCACTTTGAACGATCCTGACCTACTGTCGAGGCATTGTTATATCATTTAGTTATGAAGCATGACTAGCAAAACCCACATAAGATGCCTCATTTTTAACTGCTGTAGAAACTTTTCTTTTTTAATATGATAAAATCAAAAGCATTTTTTTTTTTTTTGAGAGAGAAATAGACACTTTGTTTTCTAATACTTTAGAATATATTCATATATTTCGACAATCATACAAACTAATTGAGCAAATTTAATATATTCATGAAGTTCAACTGGGAGTTTTAGATTGCTGACATTTATCCGAAATCAAAATTCATCATTTTTTTTTTTTTAAAATAAAAATTAAGGTAATTTCCTGTTATATTATATTATATTTAATTTTCACTTACCATCCCCATTCTTTTATTATTTTGATTTATAATGCAAATGCAGATACTTTTTTTTCATTAAATAAACACCTTTCCAATTGTGTTTCAATTGGGTTTACGATCAGTTTAATCATAATTGATAGAGTTATACATTCCTATTATATTTATTAGATAGCAATTGTATTTCTAGAATCTATTTTTTGACAATTTATTTTATTTATTCTACATCGACAGAATTAATATGCATACTTTCTTATATTAGAGCTATGATATCAGACGTGACTCATTCCATTTCCTTTTCTATTCAATCTATTAACACTTATTAAATTGTACCCCATTCTCTTGATATTAAAATTTAAAAACCCTTCTACAAGTCAGATCTCAGGATCACCCTATCCACCCTCATCTACTACTCTGAATGAAGTCTGCAATCCACAAATTCATCAAACGCTTTTGTAATAAGTGGGAAAGAAGAGGCGTGAAAGCCTTTCTATAGACACACGCAGAAGAAGAAGTAAGAATATAGGTTTCAACTCGCACAAGGAATCAAAAGGAATGTATGAAAAATGAGCCATCACCATAGTCCAGGCAATAGATCATAGATTACACACAACAAACATGCTCTTACATCTCCTCTGCACCACCGTGCCAGAAACACCCCCCACCCTTTTACTGCACCCCTCTTCCACCCCCACGTGCTATCTTTTTTTCACATTGCAGTTTGCCTTGACAGCTTTCATCTTTCAAAATAAAAACCCCCCTTCTCCCTACCTTAACTCCCCCCCCCCCTTTTTCCTTTTGCTCCATGCGTAATGTACTTTTCTTTCTCATCTTCAATGTGCTCTGTCTATCTGCAGATATATATATATATATATATAATAAAAAAACGAAAGAATTTCGCGTATTTTATTCCTTTATGTGTTTCTTTCTTTTTCGTAAGAGATATAGTGGAGGAATAAAATGAAATACTAGGAATAATATGTTATAAAAGTAAAAAAAAAAAAAAAAACTGGAAAATAATATATATATATATATATATATATATATAGGTTGTTTCAAATAGCTGCAAGATCTATAGCGCATGTCACGTTTATGAGCTGTATGGGCTACCTTTTGTAAGGAATAGCCTTTATATACTTGTAAAGTATCAGAAAAGGGAAAATTCGTATTTTTCAGAAGGATATGGGTCTTCCCTTACAAGTAGTTTTGTAGTTAAAGAGAGGAAAAGGCTTCGGTAAGACTCTTTGACTGATTGGAGAAGTAGTTCGTGTGGAAAAGTTTGATGGCGACTCAGCTGTCAGAGGTGTGATGGCTAGAGTTTCGTTTTAAAATAATGTGCCAAGAATTTTCAAGAAATTCTTAATCTAATTCTTTCAACTCGATAAAATATTTTAATATTTTTGATCAAAATTATATTTAAAAAAACTATTCAAATTATATTTATGGTAGTTACAGAGCCATTTGCCATTTTGGGTATCCCTAGGGCCTTTTCGAACAACTCAACAGCCTTATGAATCTTTCTTCAATTAAATATAAAAATCTTTAATTATAAATATTTCATCAATTTTCGAAAATATTAACGATGAACTTTTTCAAAAAGATTAACACGGCCTGATGGTCAATTGACTAACGCTCTGGTCTTTGATACCACAGCCTTCAGATTCATGGTATGGTGACATAGATGTTTGTGAGTGGTTCGGAATCCACGTTAAACTATAGACCTGATCTATTTAGCATAAAGTGTGCAAAAAAGGACCGTAGAACGACAAGCCAAACCAAACTCAAAAGATTGAAATGCCAATTTTCATTTGAAAGCAAAGGTTTACGTTTAATCGAATGTGTTGAAAACCCTTTTGATTCCATTTTCATTAGAAAACCATTTTATTTCTTCTCCTATTGGTACCTTTTTAGATGTTAGCTAAATATATTTTTAATTTTATCTTCATAGATAAAACAAACTTGTAATTTATAGTAATTTGTACTTTACAACGTGTATTCAGCATAAATTATTACAAATTACAATTTTGTGCGAAATTATATGCAGACATTTGATACTCTGATAATTTTCTAATTAATTTTAATTCAAATAATAATAGTAATGAAAAAAACTACAATTTTTTTTACTTCACTTTTGCTCATTTACTCTGATAAAAAGAAACACACATTTACACTTTCCTCCATTAAATCTTATGCAGAAAACAGTTGATGCTTCAAAAATTCTGTATTTTGGAAAGATCAAATGAATTAAATTATCTTGCGCGTTGCAACAAGAAAATTAAAAAAAAAAGGTAAAAAAAAAAAAAAAAAAAATCGAATCTCTCCCCACGCTACTTACTTTTACAAACATAAAAAGTGGAATGGAAGAGGGAAGAAAAAAATTGTTTGGAACGAAAGCAATTTAACCAATGAAAGTTCACCAAAACATAAAGAAGATAAGGGAGAAAATAAAAGAACGAGGGACTCTACTAGGAACAGAGAGAGGGAAATTTCTTGAAAAGAAGAGTTATAAAACTGTAGACAACTGCATCTAGAGAAACTGATTATTTTCCTTAATTGCAGCTCAAGTTCAAACGTAAGTGGAAAGCGAAATAGGGTTGTCAGTTTTAGTTTCTCTTCTTAGCCAAATAAAGCGCCAAATCGGCATCTGCCAAATGATGAGACTTCATCAGAAACAGATTAATCAATATTGAACTAAAAAAAAATAATAATTAGAGATATTTAAATTTAACTTTTACGATCCATGATAGATATTAAATTTACCATGGTAACTATATATTGAATAATATTATAAACTATACTAATTTTAAAGAACCATTAATAACATCATGAACTAATGCATTACTCAATATCAATACTGATATCAATTTGATTCATTACTATTTGACATACATACTAAATTTTTAAATTTATATAATTTATTTTAACATTTTGAAACATTAGATATCATTATTAGTTTAAAAAAATTCTCATTAAAAATAATAGGATCTCTGCTGATTGTTGTTGTTTATAATACATAGAACTGTTCAAAATAATATGCATTGAAGATAATTGGTAAAATAAAGAACTTGTATTTTTAATAAAAAAAAAAAAAAAAATTACTTTTGCAATAATTTTTAGTAAAGAGAATTATCATTGTTGAAGTAAGATTAAGACAATATACATAATGATAATATACATAATGATAAATAGTGGAAAATCTGTTTTCATTTTTATCCTTATTATTTTGTACGAATTTCACTATTTATCCTTATTATGTGAAATAACATGTTTTTATTTTTAAATAATTTTAAATATATTTATAAAATTGTTAAAAATAATTAATCCATGTTATTGTTTTTAAAGGTCAAAATCTCAGTTGTTTAATTAGATTAATTTTCCTAATACTTTTGCAGGTTTTTAGTAATTTTATTGAAATTTTAAGGTCTAGTTACGTAATAAAGTTAAAAATAATGAAAACAAGTTTAGCACGTTTCTGAACTGTATTTTAGCATAATTAATCTTTCTTATTTTTATATATTTTTAAATGAAATTAATCAATTTGTATGTTTTTTCTGTTTTTAGTACAAAAGAGATCGAAATATGAATGGATGTGTTGGGATTAAATGAATTTAAATTGGTTTTTCTTTAAATTTTGGATAGAAAATATAAAATACTTTCAAAAATGTTTTAATAAACATTGATGGCTACATTGTGTAACTTTGAACTTTTAAAATTTAAAATCTTCTCAGAAAATATCAAAAATTAGCTTATTAAAAATTAAAGTTTGCAGTCGTAATAAAAAATGAAATTAACATTACTTTTTAAAAGTACTATTTTTCCAAATTTTGTTTTTTTCAAAACATAATTTTTTTTCCTTTCTTTATTATTTTTTTTTTATTCGTTTGTTAATCATATTATCATTAATATTTTAGAGAGAATTCTACGTACGTTTTCTTAATTAATTCTTAAAAGTTCTTTTTAAATAATGTACACTCAATTCTCAAGAGCATACCAATTTCTCCGCGTAAGAATTTAATTTTGCACGAATTTACTTGAGCTGGTTGTTAAAGTGGCTTTAAAAATGTGTTATGGAACTGTCACAATTTCATAACGTCATGCAATATCGTCACAGAGCTATGCAGTTCTAAAAAATTTTAATTTAAACTTAAAAGTTGTATTTAAAAGAATTCTAATTAAAGCAGATAAATTGTTGTGAAAATATTTCTCCTCATATTTAGCCTGAAACAATATTTTACTTTAAGGAGCGAAAGCTAAAATATTTTTTCTTCGTTTGAAATATTATTAGTTCATTTGAAATTGCAAATTAAAGCATTTAAATATTTTGACAGGCTTTTTTTTTTTTTAGTTAAACGTAATTGCAATTAAAACTAATGTGCTTTTGAAAACATGCCGTACATCTATTAAAACTGTTCTAAAAAAACTTAGTGTGGTGTTTAATTAAAGGAAATTGGTGATATATTTTAACTTTGCTAGATATGTTTTCATTGGATTAGTAGTACTTCAAGAGCAATGAATGTCAATACCATCTTTCTAATTTATACTATAATGAATTTTTTGATTTATACTGTAAGTTTGATCTTATCAAACATTTTGTAAAGTTAGTGGAGGCGTGGAATTTTCATCAAATTATTCACCTTTAAATCTTTCAAAAACCAGAATTAATTAACTTCTATAAAAATTTAGTAATTTAGTCTAATTTATTTTTTTTTTTTTTTGATTAATTTTTTTTTTTTAGTTAATTTAGTTTTTAGTATCAAACATTATAATGAACAACATGAAAAAAACCTTTATTATATTATTTCAACGTGCTATTCTGCAATTTTAAAAGCACTTTTAATAACTTTCTTTTATAAATCAATTTATATAAATCATCATTTGATTGCAAAATATAAGATGATAATGTCTTTTTTAAAAAGTTAGTACACATTTAAATATCACTTGTTTTTAATGTCTACTTAATAACTATAACTCATTATCCAATCTTTAATTTCAACGATGCATTGTTTAATAATTTTTAAACTAAATGATGCATAATTATATAAATACAAATAAAATTAAATAAAACACTACGATGTTTTCTATCAAGCGTTTTCAGAAGTGTTTTAAATATTGTTGTGTTTTGAGGCATATATTGTAGTAATAATCATCATGTTTTAATTTTATCATTATTATTTTAGAGAAGTAATTTACTCCGTTTGTTATTTAGGAAATGTATTATTTTTTAATCTCATTAAATCAAATTATGTAGATTTCAACAAATCGCTTTTTACTTTATTAAATATTTCCAAATTTTTGATTGGCATGATAGTAAAAATAGACGAAACCGAAATCAAATTTCTCAATTCGCATTTAAATCTCAATTCCAACCTCCAAATAGAACGATTTATTAAAAAAATGCATAATTTAATTATAAATTAATTTTATCCTTCGAATCCCTTACGTTATTTTCAATATTTTAATTGACTTTTCAAACGGATAGATAACGCAGAAGGTTAAAGGTGTATTTCAATCCGCTTCCATCCGTTAAATTATGAGTTTAAATCAAATGATTAATTAAAAAGTAATATAATTAAATTAAATAACCATCTATTATCAATAATTGTAATGTCTGATTCTGCAAGAGTGCACACAAAAGTCATATTACTAAATGATTTCCAATTACTATAGCGAGAAATTAAATCAAATTATATAACAAATCCATCAAATGCTTGTTAACTTGACACATTCAATCTTTTATCTGTTAATCTCCCTCAAAAGATTTTGATTTATTTTCCAAATAAATGTGTTTAACAAAGGCAAGATCAAATTAAGATCTCAATCCATTTCCATACACAAAGCATGATAAACAATCGCCAAATTGAGGTGCCAAATCAAAAGATGCGGCCAAATCAAACGATGTGCAATTCGATACATCAAATCTATCTGCTGAATATTTTGGCGATTTTCAACTTTCTGATGGACTTGCAGGTAGATAGATAGGTGTAACAAAGGCTCAAATTAGCGTCCCAATCCACTTCCAATCGCCAAATCGAGCGATTAAATTCCGAAAAAGCCTCTGCCGGGCCCGAGCGAACAGATGTCGGGCGCAGGCAAGGAAAGCGGGCCATTACAAAGATTACATTTGTCTTTACGGCCCTGCAAAGACCATAAACATAGGGCTCCTAGAAGGTACCTATGGTCCCCATAAACATCGGGGGGGGGAATCGATCCGCTATTGGCCAGTAGGAACAAGTTCTGTCGGTTTTAATGGTGGCTATAAAACGACATTACTTGGCGGGCTTTCATAAAAGCAGAGTGATTTACCGCCTTTGCTTCACTTTTTGAATATTGGATTTTTGCGATGTGACTCGACTGCTTTATTTTTATCTATATTTCCGGACCCGTTTTACATTCTTCAAGAAAGGGGAGGGGCCATATTTTGTCCTGTGTTTAGGATTTTTGATGACGTCATGAATGTAGTTCGCCCTTTCTCTCTTTCCGTGTGTATTATTCTTTGCCTTGTTTGTTTTTTTTTTTTTGAAAAAAATTGCCAGTTTTATCGATATTTTTGGTGAATAAGTTGGTGAATTTTTCATCTTTCTCTGAGATTATAACGTGACGTGATTTTTTGTCCGCATCAAAAATCCATAAATGCTTTTACTCATCCCAAAGTACGATGCGTCCGTTTTAAATCGTAGATGGAAAATGAAAATGATAAATATATATGATAAAAGTGACTATTCGTAAAGTATTACAAAAATTGAAAATCTTATTATGTCAAGAAAGTAAATAAAATTTTAACAGTAAATGCCTTTTCGTTGATGGGGGATTAATAGAGAATTTATCTAGGAAGCAAAGTAGTTGCTATATGATATCGTACGTATTTATCTAGTCCGTCTTAATATTTTTAAAGAGAACCGGCAATATATTAATTTATGAACATTTAATTAAAAAAGTACTTTTTTATGAGTATGCTAAAATCGTTTCAACATTGAAAATTAGTTGAAAAATATTCTTTTATACGATGCAAAAGACAATTCTGTTAGAGGGAATCATATATTTTATTTAAAAAAATTAACTTGTAAATAATTTGTTGTTGTCGTACCTCTGAAGAGTTAAAAAAAAAAAAATCAACTATCGTGATGCTCCCAAATAATATTGGGTACGTTGATTTCCAGCTCGGAGTATAAATCCTCTTCCGAGGAATGGTCCAGACGATGCATGGCAGCTGGACAATAAAAAATAATTAGTTTTGCTAGTTTTCCCCTAAGAAATAATTTATTAATTTAATGAAATGTAAATGAATGTTTTTACATGTTCACTTGCAGGAACCTTTTGATTATTATTGTCTCTAAGTGTATTTTTTAAACCATTCTGTATAATTTTTGTTGAGAATGCCTTCACTGATCTCTGCATATTTATGTCCTCCAGGCCCGTGTCTGCGTACGCCCTGTTTTTCCGCGACACCCAGGCCGCCATCAAGGGCCAGAACCCGAACGCAAGTTTCGGAGAAGTATCCAAAATCGTCGCCTCCATGTGGGATGGACTGGACATTGACCACAAGAACGTAAGTATTTCGTATATGTTGAATAAGAATAGCGTGGTGTATTGTATTGTTATTTTATTCCAAAGATCAACGGGATGATTAATATTGAAAAGATTAATATTCAAATTACAAGACCGTCTAATTTAGAATTTGCCAAACTTCTTTGATCTTCAACTACTTCACCAATTTCTTGACTTTCCATCCACCCACTCAATTTTATTATTGCCTTATTAGTGCAGATCAGGTAATAAAGACGCTTATGGGATTTTTTAGATTGTTTATTTTATATAGTTATAATGTTTATTATGTGTAATGCAGTATGGTATATAAGGTATGAACCTACCGTAAGGCAAACAACAAAATTTATAATCTTTATAATGAACCATTGTTTGCGTTACTAGTGAATATATAAGTTCAGTTCATGTTTTACCGAAGATACCACTTTTTTGCCCAACCCATAGCATTAATTTTAATTCTGCTAAAATGCACATAAAAACGCCATTTTCCAGTATCTTTCACAATCATTAGAGAAAAGGAATTTCATCATTGAATATTATTTCCAAATTTCGTATTGTGTTTAGGAAGCATAACAAGACATAAACTAAAAGATGATGATTCGATATTTAGTGAAGAAATCTGGAGAATCACTAAAGTGTAAATGCTTTTCGAACATTTTAAAGAATGCTTGCTCGAATCTCTTAGAAAATCATTGGGAAGATTATAAAGCCACGCTGGAGTTTCGTACATGGTCAATGCGTCTTGGAGAAGGTGAAACTCCATGCGTACAATGTGAAAGTCGTACAAAAATTTAATAAGAATTAATCACTAATTGGTCCCATAATACTCCGCCACTTGAATTTATGTAAACAGAAAATCGGCTCACACTTTAAGCATTGATTCCATTTGTAGAACGTGAACTACAGATAAGTGTAATTACAAGTATGTGCTTTTATGCATGAAAAACTTATTTATAAATGCATAAGTATATCGACTTATGTATCAAACTGCATTATTATAAAGGCTTAACATCAAAGGGTTTTTGTTTTAGTCGATTAATTAATTTTATTTTATTATTAAGCAACAATTATTATCAATAGGAAATAAATGGATGGAAGAATACGAATGAATTCCCGTCCTTAAAAAGGTGTAATTAATTTATTGAAAGCAATTATTTAAAAATCAACCCTCCTTTGTGAAATAATGCGATTGCAGAGGAAAAATATTTGCAAACATTTGAAAAGAGCTCAAATGAATCTCATTTATAAATTTTGTTACTTTAATTAAGAAGCATTTTGGAACTGTTCCATTGTGAGGAAATCAACCTTTCGAATCCTCGAGAACAAAAAGTGAGCTATAATAATAACGATAATAATAATAATAAGCAGCACAACTTTAGTTTCATGAACCGCGAAATTAAGCCATTGTGATTATTATTTACTTTTTCGAGCCAACAACGTGTTTCATTCTTTTCATTCATTCCGAAGTTAATAATTTAACGAAATTAATTTTGCGAATTCATTTGTAAATAAACGTTTTGAAAACTTTTCCAAATCAAATCATCAGAAAACAAAAACAAAACAGAACTTTTCCTTATATAGACAAAAGGATTCCCAACGGAATTAATAAATAAATAAAAAAAAATTGAATACAAAAGAAGCATTCGTTTTAAAATGCGAATTATTCTAAAACCGAACAAACGAACAATTAAACGTCGAGTTCTTCTATTCTGAAACCATGGTTTGCTGCAGCAGAACTGTTCGTTTATTTCATTTGAAGAATCAATTCTCTTTAGAGGTCCAAAAAGACGTGGAAGAGCGCATAGCATATATTCAATCCAACTAATTACAGAGTAAATAATTATCGAACAGTTCCCCTCTGGGAGATGATTATAATAACAATAATCCACTTTCAGGGGGGATAATTAGAACAATACTAACTTTAATTTTGTGATTGTGTGGAGGAGCCGTGCCGAACAACAAATCATTTCGATGGTAAATCTGAAATTTGTTTAATTTGCAAAGTACGTCCCAGTTACTACATTAATTAGGTTTATTGTTCGGGTTTATATCTGGGCCGAAGTTTGTTCAGCAAACAATCGCACGTGAATGTAAACAAACATGATTTGTAACTAGTTGTTACGCTTGGGCTATCTTTTACGGTAATATTGATAGCGAGGGGCGCCAAGCTTGGCGATCTATCTTCCCAGTTTGCCATTCTGGTGAATTTTCCAGTTTTTACTTTATCTAATGCTGCACTCAAGCCTAACAAAACGACTGATCCTATTTTTTTTTTGTGGTGTGCTACTGGAATGGGCAGAAAAATACCCTTTAGAGTTTTAGTAATTATTAGTAGATATTTTTAAAAGAGCGAATTAATATTTTTGAATTAGCATTACAAAAATCAAAAGTCGTTTTTCTATTCTGCGATGGCATTATTTCTGGCATCTGATAATTTTTAATGTTGTTGTTAAATAAGTGCAGCTAAAATGCCAGAAATAAATAGTTATTACTTTTTTTTTTTTTTTTTCAAAGTTTTATTTATTGAGACAAATCTCCTGAAAAGTATTGTGATAAAATTGTTTGTTGTTAAATAAAGTGACATTTTATTATATGGAAAAGATTAATAAAACAATTTTTCAACAGGAGTAAAATGAAAGGAATAAAAATATTTAACCGTTACTGACTATATTGGCAAACTGTATTATATGTATACATGCCAAAATTATTTCATTAGTAAGTAAAACATGCTAATTTTTTTAATAATTAGAAAATAATTACAGTAATTGATGAGATCATTTAATTCATTTAATTTAATTTGAAAGAATTTCCAAAGAAAAACCACGTATTTAATATTTACACATTTGATTTTTTTTATTTGTGAGAAATTAAACAGAACATTGCTAACGCTACTTAACAAATCCCCAATCGCTCATCTACGCCATTTCGACCCTAATTGTTCCCACTTCTCTCGCCAAAGAGACGAGCGCAAAAGGCGCCAAATCCATTAGTGCAACCTTGTTTCATCTTCCTCCCCATTCTCTTTATTAAGGAAAGATCCTCCAACTTCGCATGTGTGTCAATATAATTAAAATACCTTCAAAATAAATTATTGGACATTAATTTAAATTGATTACCTAGCCGCGAATTGATGATAAACTTCAAACTCCAAATCATCTCTCTGCGTTTTGAAAGCTTTATGAGTTTCTCTCCCTACCCCCCACCCCCTCTTCTACCCATAGATCATCCCTGCCTCTAATCTGGAGGCCCTTTCTCTCTCTTTCTCTGCAGAGAAACGAATATATTTATTGTTTCAAGGTAAAACCCTCTTATCTGAGGGAGGCACGGCTTCGGCTGCCTAGCCTTGACGGTGAAAAATGACTCATTCTGCGAGAGGGGGAGGGGGAGAAAGAATTCTTTAGAACGAATTCATTCCACCCCCTTCTACAATTTAGGGAGTGATAGAAGTAGACTAATGCGTGTGAAATTTCCGGATGCCGCGAGTGGAGAGGGTTTTAAAAATTCAAATGTTATTTCAGTTTGATATTAAATTCGAACTGTGTTTGGTAATAGTAGATTTGCCATGGTAAGAGTAATTGCTGACTTTTGATCTCCGCTTGCTAATTTGAAATAATAAATGTGTTTTGACATCATGCATCATGCTAGTTGAATTGGTTTTTGACAGTTGTCTTTATTTTTGATGTATGTAATGCAAATGCTAGTGTGAGGTTTTTTTTTTTTTATACAGATGTTTATAATATGGGTAGTACACCTAAATCCTATGGTATGAATCAGAATGATAACGGATCATAATCCCTTTATGCCCCGTGATCATACGCCAAGAGGATAAATATATAGAAGATTCAGCGTTACTCAGGGGGTCAAACCATGTTATCTGATGGGCACGGTTCGGCTACCCTTTACATTAAAAACCGATTCCACAAAGATGTAGGGACGATCTTGGAAATCCACTCTTCTATTTGTGGATAATGCTATTTGCAAGGTATATGAAATTTACAAATGTTTCATGTAAAGTAATGTAGCAATGATGTTATTTTTGTTTTGATATTTAAATCGATAGTTTTAATGGCATTTATTTATTAATAGCAGTCAAATATATTAGCTTTGTCGAAGAATAACTTGTTGAACATTCGAGACATTTAATAAGGTGATAGATAGATGAATGTTCATTTGGTGATATATTTTACGATAACAATATTAATTAAACTGTTTTGTGGATGTTTCTTGGGTTTAAAGCAGGGTAATTGTGTATAATAATAATGTATAGTAATGCAGGGTAATGTATATAATTGCAGTGGTAATTGTGGCAGAATGTAATGTTAATAGTGTAAATAATCAAACTTTTTTTGTACAGAAAATTCTTCATAATCAGACACATTTTATTAGATGGCAACAATTAATTAATCTATAATATAATGAAGTTTTATCTAGATCTTTTATATATTTAGATTGAAACTCTAAACTGGTATATACATTTTGTCATGTTTTATTTTCTCAGATGCATTAAATATTCAGTTTGGTTTACGAATTTGCTAATATGTCCGGTTTGTTTTTAATTTAATTTATATATTATGTAAATTATCTTTTCATGTGTATATATAACAGTTTTACTTCAATAGTTTGGTTGTATTTTGAAACGATTAATCAGACCGATTTTTTTTTTTTTCTCCTTCAGGTATATAAAAGAAAACTGAAGCCGCTAAGAAGGAATATTTGAAGGCTTTGGCTGCTTATAGAGCAAGTCTGGTATCAAAAGTAAGCATACTTATTCATTATTTTATTTACTGATTAATGTATGGATGAATCATTATGTTTTATAAAACAAACTTCTTTTAAGCAAAATATATCACAAGTAAAAGATACTAAAATTACGAACTATAATGGATGAAAGTAACTTCCTCTACTATAATAGTTTAGCTAATAAATTTGAGTTATTTTAAAAGTTTACCAGCTACTATAATGTATTGACTACTGAAAAATTTAAATAAAATCATCTGTATTTATAATTCGTCTTTTGTAGATATTTAATTACCAAAAATACAAATTGAAAATTGATTGTTATGTTAGATTTGGTCAAATTCCAAAATAGGAACTGTTGGGATTTGGTGACTTTTTCTGGCGCCAACTAAGTAATAAATCGCCGAATGTGGTAACCCTGGTTTCTTGCTATTGTTTGCAATTTGCTTCACTTACAATTGAAGCCAGTTACTTGGCACACTTTGGGGAAAAGAGGTTTTGACGCCAAATCCCAAGGGACCTTGTTCTGCGATTTTACCGTACATTTTTTAATTATTTTAACATTGAAATAAATAGATAAATTTTTATTCACATACTGTAATTTATTGTGTGAAATCATTTTTAAGAATATATAAATACAGTCGTTACCATCATATTTTTTCTCATATGAAATAAATGGTTTAAAACTGCTAGATAATTTTCCATTGATGAATTACTTAAATACAAAACATCAAAGTATATTAAAACTCAATTACCATTTAAATGATATGTTCCAGTTTTGCTTCATCTGCTGACAGTTTCTCATTAAATTGATTACTTTAGCTTTATTGATTTTTTTTTTTTTTGTTACTACTTTTATGTTTCCTTTGTTCAGTTCAGTTTAGTCATTTAATTCTTTGAAAAGTATGTGTGTGTTTGAAAGCAAGTGTGGTATTTGGTGTGCAAATGAGTTTGAATTCGAACAAGCTAATGGTAAGTCTATTTTTATATTTGTGTTCGCTTTTGATCTTTTTTAGATTAAGTTAGAGTAATTATTATTCTAATCAATAAAAAACCATGCGTTATTTATTAAAAATTTTAAATGAATTTTTATGCTTTTAATTAGAAAGTTTGCAAATTTTTTTAGGATACATTAAAAATAGTAATAATATTTTTATTTATTAATGAACTAATTTGAGTCTGTTACTGTCGATTCTTTACATTTAAATTTATCGAATTAACTTTAATTGTTAAATGTAGGCAATGAAAATAGTTGATTTATTTATATTATCTTACTATGAACTAAATTATGTAATTTTTATATACATGAACGTTTCGAAAGTAAGTTAAGTTATTGTGTTTTTGGTTTAATGTGGGATATGTTACACTAAATTTATTCAATTTTATAATTTCGTAAACTCAGAAAAGCATATGTAGATATCTCCCTAAGGATATGTTTTAAAAAATTATTATAAAAAATTGAGCATATGTATATATACATGCATGTCAAAAATTAAACATACATGCATATGTATTTATATATTCCTCGGCATATGTATGGTTTCAACAATTGTGTTTCTAACTCACAGGCTGCTAATGATCAGTCGGACAATATCTACGGAAACGGTGGCCCCAACGGTTCTACTCCAACCTCCATGTCCGCCTCTATGTCTGGACAGTCCCTGTCACCTTTGCAGAAGAAGTCGCCACTGCTGACGTCACTCATGGAAGGGACACCCCCTTCAAGTTTGCAGTCGATGTCGAACCAGCAGTCCATTCTCATGGGCCAGGTGAGAACAAAATTAACTTATAATTCTTATCACACTGGTAGTGGTTGTAGCTAATAGGTTTGCGGACCAGAGTCCGATGATGGCAGATCGCATGTATTGCAGTCACTACAAACCTAATAAAGATATTGATAATGTCTGACGTTGATTTGGATTGCCTTCTAGAATATTCTCCCCATATGATAATCAAATGCAACGCTTTTTTCCAGGAAGACTTTTGGGAGAAAGGTTCTTGATAAATGCAGATTAAAAAATAAAAAACTGAAATCTGCTCGACAAATTTCAACTTATATCATGTGTGAACATTCAAGAACGGATGAATAAACTCAGGAATATGCCAATGTTTAATAGTGCACGAGATATATGAAGCAATTGATTGGAATACTACAAGAATGCCCAAATTCAAATAGCCACATGAATATAGCAATGTGGAATGAATAGATCAAGAACTTCATGAAAAATGAAATGTTCAAGAATCTCTAAAAGAATATACAAAAGTAAGATAAATGTAGTCGTAAATAAAGAATGAAGTATTCAAATTCTACAAGAAACGTTGGGACATACAATAGCCGAAAGAATACATCAAAGTTTGAATATTCTAGGCATAAATGAAGAATGAAGTATTCCAAATATAATAAGAAGCACTATACAGCTCAATAGGCACCGGAAAATGCCAAAAGTGATAATTATGAAACTTCAAAAAAGAAGGAATTGATCAACTCTCTACGAGTTATTATAGCCATTGGATATACAAATGTTTAAAATCCCAACCCAAAACATGAAAAATGATGCAAAACCATATTACAAAACACTTCAAGTAAAAGAAAAATTCTTCAGAAAATTCCTGAAGATTAACGTTATTCATGAATCATTTCAACAGTTAAGGGGCCCAAACTACCATTTTCCGCCAAAATTTGCAATGGAGTTTTATTTGCTTGACCCTCATTTCGGATAACGTCACGGGCCCTTAACCAGGGCAGCATCATATTCGCACAGGATAACAAAACAAAAATTTATGTAGTTAATTAAATATAATTAATTATTATAGTCATTAAATGGTATACATTAGATAAATAAGTTAGCAATTGATAAATAAGTCATTGCAATTTAATTGCAATTGATAAAAGTAATGCAATTTATAATGAACTTTTTAAAAATCAAAATTCTCTGTTTCATAAATGTATTGGTTTGGTACATTTAATAGTCATGCAAATCGAAACAATTTCTTCCAACATTCTAGAAATGTATTGCATCAGATTTTTGCATTAAATATATGTTACAAAAACAAGAGAGCAAAAATCAGGAAAAAAAATAAGAGAAACATCAAGTTATTCTAGAATACTTATGATATTTATGTCCTGCATCAAAGCACTTTACGACCGCAGAACTGTTGACATTTTTTTTTCCTCGTCTCTATTTTATTTAAGTAAATTTACATTATTTTTTTCATAAATTAAAGAATAATTGAGTTCTCGTCTTATTTATTTGCATTATAAAAGTAAAAAAATAGCATTCTGGGGCAATAAAACTCTTTTATAAATCGTAATGGCTGCTCGATTACAGCCACACAATACGTAAATAATTGTCGAAAAGAAATTTATTGCCAAGAATGAATGGAAAAGGAAAAGTAATCTGTTTCTTGAAATTACTTTCGTTTTATTTCAATCAACCGATTGTTTTTATTTGTGCTCGTGTATGCCCTCTATCTAAATAATAAAGTTCAAGCAAAAAAAAAAAATTGCATAAAGATAAAAATCTTTATTTCATGAGTAGTCTTAAAAACATTAATTTATATGTTTGTTTACGGTAATGTTCTTCATAATTTAGTCAACAAAATCAGTTAAAGATTTTTAAAATAATTATCAAATTACCTGATAGTTAAAAAAAACTTAATAGTTAAATTTGGGCACCGTTTATGATTAGAATTGCAGTTAAAAATTACACCATAGGTTAATATAATAGAAGAATTGGCTTACCAAATATAAAAATCACTATATATATATATATATATATGTGTTTAAATATGACTACAGAATGGCGTGCCCCATTTAAGTAACAATAAATCGGAATGCCATTAAATAAAAATAACTATTTTTATTTTTTCGACATATATATATATATATATATATATCTTTTAAAAGCAATTGCACATTCTATTGCTACATTAATCTATGTACATCTTAGGTTTACTATAGCAACAGAACAGGCAAACCACAATATGAAAATAATTGCTCATTACTATTTCTACATGCAATGTCTTTTTAATGTCCTTTGCAGAGTTCCATGAATGGTGTGCATCATCCACACATGATGCAGCAACACCACCCCTCAACTCCTCCCTCTCACCAAATCCTCCACCAGATGCTATCCCCAGGAGCACAGCAACAGCAGCAACAGATGATGCACATGAGCTCACCCCCACCGCAAAACTCGCACCTGATGCAGCAACACCACAACATGCAGATGGCCTCCATCAATAACAACAACAATATCTCATACACTCCGAATATGGTAAGCATCAAATGAATATATGGTGTAGGATAATGGGGTTGGCCAATACTGCTTTGGTATCAGTAAATAACCTGAGGTTTCTTGTTTACAGTCTCAACAGCTTACTCACCAGCAAGCTCAACAGCAGCAACAACAACAACAGCAGCAGCAGCAACAACAACAACAGCAGCAACAACAACAACAAGGCATGATGTGCACATCTCCTCTACAGAATAGTTGCTCCAGAGCCGGAGAGACACCACAAGACTGGGAAAGGGATTACTGCGGCAATGATTGCGTGGTCTCGCATTGCAGGTAGACAAATTTGTATGTACAATTCTAGTTTGTAATTTCTAAAGCTGGACTAAAAGACTCAAGACTAAGAGCTCCAAGCAATCAGAAGTCGAATTTATCAGTTTGAATGTCCATTTGACACATTCAATTTAAATTTTCACTCAACTTCCTAAAGCAAGATTTTTGAAAGTTATTTCATTAGCCAATGAAAAATCTAAATCTTTAAATAATCCATTGGCCAATAAAATAACTTTCCGAATTAAATTTAATCTTTGGTTGTAATAGCTTCATTGAAAGCTTAATTTAGTCTTGAGTCTTCAATTATTGATTTGAATGCAATATAAAGGTGGATTTTCACCAGATACAAAGTCTGATGTCGTAGAGCCTAGTGTGGACAGAAGATCACGCTTCGGATAGGTTGACGTTCTACTTCATGAGATTTAGTATCAGTTGAAAACTCACCTTAAGCATGAAAAAATTAATGTATGACCAGAGCTTTGTTATACAAAAAAATAATACATAGTGTCTCGGATTAATAATGTTAATCAGTAACTTTATTGCTATTAGTATAATTTATAATCATCGTGGTTTTTTAAAGAATTAGTAATAAAGATTTTATGGAAAAAGGAATTTAAATCAAGAAAGCAACAAAAGGGAAATTTAAGAAGTGTCTTTAAAAATGGATAAATTTAAAAAATCCAAATGGAAAAAATATTAGAAAATTCTGTCAGTGAATTCAACATTAATAAAATAATTGTGACTAATATTCTAACTTTTTTACCATAATTACAATTATGTTCATTTATTAATCCTATAATTTTAAATAATTTGGCTTAACTATTCTTAAAATTGATTTTATTTAACTAGAAACATCTGCCGTTATGTAAATATTGTCATGGATAAAATAGTGATAGCAATAATCATTAATAAGTGTTTTTCTATCATTACAAAGACGTTAATTTTGAATTTAAAATCTTATTCTTTATTTCACATACCTTTATTCAACTGAGAACGTCAAATTAGCATATCTAAGATGAGAAAGCGTCTTTTTAATGATTAATAAGAACCTTCTGATGTCTTTACAGCGGCTTTAAAAAGCAGAAAACAATAAGTAGCTTTTACACATGGTTAAAATGTTACTAAACATTTATTCCTTCTTCGTCGTCAGTATAATAAACGAATGCATAAAAAGCGGTAAGATTTAATTTTATAATTAGCGTATCTGGTTTGGCTATCATTAACGTCGCTTGTACTTATCAGCGGCGATCTTGACATTCTATCATTAGCGTCACTGATATTTATCATTGGCGATCTTAGTATGTTACTAGCATCACTGGCATTTATCATTGGCGATCTTGGTATGCTACCATTAGCATCACAGATATTTATCATTAGCAATTTTAGTATACTATCATAAGCTTCACTGATATTTATCATTGGCTATCTTGGTACGATATCCTTAGCGTCACTGGTATGCGAAAATTCTTTCTCAAGAATTCCCTCGAAATAATTATTTTTTAAAAAATAGTATATATATATATATATCTTCAAATTTACATAAGCATTTACTGTTCACTAAATGATTTGATATATTTGATATGCTTATTATTATTGAAATTTTGGATATTAAATCAAGTATTTTTCCATTGCAGAGACGTTTTCACCACTTGGGTAGCCGCAAGGCCTCCACAGAGCTCTTATGCTTCGGTGAAATAAAAAGAAAAACTCAGTGTAAATCTGCTCTACTACGAAAAGAAAAAAAAAACACATAAAACCAAACAAACTGTGAAAAAAAAAGCGATGAGAAAAAATAGCATCGACTGCATATATTTCCTGGACTTTCAACGCACAGATGCCATAACAACCTAATAATTATATAACAGTTATTACTATTATAACCTCGAAAGCGGAAATAATGATTCCGTTGGTGATTGCTTTTCTCCAATACGGAAACCGGAATATAATTATAAAAAAAAAAAATCCTTAAATATTGTGTGATTTAACTATCCTTAACTATTGTGTGAATCTTTGAGCTGTGACTCAATAACTATTAGCTAGTGGAATTTTCCTGAGAGAAATTTTTTAAGTAGTTTCGTTTTATTGTCATTGCATCTGCCTACTCCAAGTGTTTGCTGAATACATGCGTTTATATATTGTTTTGTATTTACAGTGAAGTATATACTGTTTGTGAGATTCGCAAAAAACTTGTTTGTGTACAGACGGTAGTGTGAAAAACTAAATAACTCAAAGATTCGTTTTTGGATTGTTGAAAGTTTTTCGTATGCTATGAAAAAAACATGGTTATGCTTTTTTTTTATGGTCTTGAAGAGACATAACTACCTTTGAAACGAGTATGAAAATGCAACAGGGTATTAGAAAATGAAAGACAACATTTTTGGAGAGAAAAAGTTTGGTACATTATGGTGTGGTATTCTCAAGACATTTGAGAAACGATCTCTTCTGAAAGCTTAACGATTGGTGGATTTTCAAAAGTGTTAACATGGCGAGAAAAATGTTATTTGTAAATTTTGTTTGGTTATTTCCAAGTTTAATCATATTGTGCATGTTAAGTAAACATTTATATGAGACAATGTTACCAAAACGTGTTTTAAATGAAACATAAACTTTACTGGTATCTTATATAATCTAAAGTAACATGATATCTAGGTTGGCACAAAAATAAAAAATAAAAAATTTTGCAAACCCATTTTTCTTCGACCAAGAAAAAATCGACCATCTTTTCTATGTTATTTCGGTCACTGTGCTAAATTATAGTTTGAAAAAATTTGTAATAATTTATACACACAAAAAAAATATTGTTGGACTTAACTTTTTTTTCGAATATTTTAACATTTGGTATGTGCCACAAAACCATTAGGTATTATCAGTTTAAAAGCTGACTATACATTATATTACAAATATTTGTTTTTGATCTCAGAAATAATGAATAAAATTAAACTAATTATGATTTAGATTATTTTTTTCATCAGAAAGACAAAAAGAATTAAAATAATGCTTTTGTTTTTATTTCTACTATTTACAACTGTATTGCAGAATGTGTCACAGTTATTTTCAAGACGACAGTAAATTTTCCCTTTCGAATGATATTTTTAAGGAATATCTGATTGTTTCGTTAAAACATACTCGAGTATAAATCATTTGAATACCATGTATACTGATCCAAGTGGGGATCAACTAGTTCTGTGGACAAAAAAAAAAAAACCTCATGGATTTGGGTCGCCATTGCAGCAGCTCTAAATGGAGACGTGTCTGTAAACTACAAACTGCTTTCTTTTTTTTCTTCTCGAAGGTCTCTCTTATGGTATATATGTATAAACAAGTTCTTTAGTACAGTGAAAAAGCACACAAAATGCAACAACAGCATTCCCCCCATATGTATTAACTGATAAGTGGATATTTTAAATAGAACTGTTTTTGTTCCTCAGTGGTGTGGGGGTCTCAATCATGTTTCCAAATGATGTTTCTGTATGTAGTTTTGTAGGTAGTTTCTATGGTTCTAGTGTTGTAATAATTGTTGAGAACTATAGAAACTTTAGATCTGAAGTAAAAGCAGTTTGAAGTGGCCTCGGGTTCATGATTTAGCTCCAAAAACTCTAAAATGTGTGACAAATATTTGTGGGAGGTATTATTTTTAAGAATTAAATGATTAAGACCTTTTTTTTTTTAAATTTGCCAATCTCCATGGATTTCGTTCAATCAATTGCTTCAGCTAATGCTGCTAAATTAAAGTTCCGATGGATAAAGATGGTTAATGATGTATTTGTGATAAATTTTTATGTGCGGTAGCATTTTTAAGTTTTAAGAGGTCCCAACCCTTATTTTTCTTCATAACCTCCATTGATTCCGTTAAATCAAACGGCTCAGTGAATTTTGCTGAATTAAAGCTCCAATGAAGAATGATGATCGTAAATGATATCTTTTGGAAAGTCTAGTTAGATATTAAAATTATTTTAAAGATAACTTTTATTGATTGGAAATTTTCTTTGTTTATATTCTACGCTTTCAAACCGATTACGAGTCTACGTTTCCAAAACCGAAAGAAACTTGATTCGCACGAATACTTCGTGTACATTAAAATAAAGGTGACAACAGTTTACTTTTAATACGTACGTCCTAAAAGTTTCGGTTTGTTATTTCTATAAAATGAAATAGATTGTCTTAAATTATTTAATTGTTGATGAGCATGCGCAGTGGAGGAAAGAAAATTGGGTTGGAAAAAGTCTCACAGACAGACATTTTCTTTTCATAACAAAAAATTATATATCAATTAGTGTTTTCAATCTTTTAAATTAATTTGATTCAAAAATAAGAAATTTTTTGAAAAACATCATATTTAATGATGATTCATCTAAGAAATTTATTAAGATACATCATGTTTAGCGATGATTAATCTAAGTAAGAGATTTATTAAAGATACATCATGTTTAATTAAGATTATGTTTAATGATGATCCACACAAATAAGAGATTTATTGATGATTCTCATAAGTAAGAAATTTATTAAGATACATCGTGTTTAATGATGATTCAACTAAGTAAGAGATTTATTAAGGTACATCGGGGTTTTTTAAAAATTGGTTTATATTAATTTAAATGGAAATTTAACACATTAAGGATCGCGACATGGAGTGAATTCCACGTAAATAAATAAAGGTGTGAATTCAATGAAGGGCCACTTTGAAAATGCTCGTACTTCATGGGACTGAATTTGAAATAATTTTAAATTTCTGAAAGTAATGTTTAGTGTTTGCTTCACATTTGTTTTTCTGTGCAAAAAAAATATTAAAAAAAAAAAAAAAAGAAATTGAAAATTTCTTTCTTTTTCGCTTTCCTAAAGAAACATAACGATGTTACATGTGTGCATAAAAATGTAAGTCTTGTATTTAAGTGAAAAATTGAATAAAAAAGAATATGTTGCAATGGTGTTGTGTTCTTTTTTTCCAACTCATAATGACACTATTTGAATATCTTATACTCTGCTGTTATTATACTGTAATTTAAAAAATACCATCTAATACTTTGCTGTTAAGAGTATCGTCTTTTAAAAAGGCATTTGAAAGAACTTATTTTAAATAATTACCTCAATATTTTAATTGTATTTATGGATTCAGAATTAATATACATTTCAAATTTTATTAATAATCATTCAAAATTAGATTAAAATAAACCATTTTTTTTTATTTCAATGAATTTTGAAATAATTTTCTACATGGTGTTTTTTCTTACAACGCAACCTTAAAAAGAATAAAAAATTTTAAAAACGCTGTGAGTTAGGGAGAAAAAAATAATTGCAGAAAAATCGTTTTATACCTCTTTTGTCAGATAAACTTTTTAAAAAATAAAAATAATATTTGAACTAGAGTTAATATTGAGCAATTAATTGTAAGATCTTTTATTCTAATTATAAGATTTCTTTATAGACTTACTTTCACATCAATAGGAAATGAAGACAAACTTCATAGCAAAAACACTTATTACGCTATTTTTTTCACAAAAAAAAAAATTTAGTTTTTAAAAACCATTTTAAAAATTTCATAAAATTAGGCTTTAAATTCGTGTTCTGAAATCTGTTTGCTTTCATGTAAAATTTTTCCATCCATCAAAAAAAAAAAAAAAAAAAAAAAAAAAAAAAAAAAAACACACACACTACATATATTAAAGTATTTTTAAAATATTTGAAGCTTTTAAAGATGAATACAAACTTTTCATTGCCTTATTATAATATTTTTAAAAGCTTTGATCCAATTCATTTCTTTTAAAAATTGTTAAAACACAGTGAATTTATAGAATACTGTATAGTAATAAAAATGAACGATAGCAGAGGCACAAAGAAGATTTTCAAGGGGAAGTGACAGAGCCAGAGAATCAAGTAATATATATCAAAAATTTTTAAAGTCAATTCCTTCGTTTTTTTTCTCACTATATTGCAGGAAGTCCTTTATAAATAATTTTCATTCATTTTTTTAAGTTTATCTGGCGCCCTCTATTGGTAGATACATGCAACTTAAATAAAAAAAACTAAAATTAATTAATAAAATTTAATTACTGAATTAATATTTGAAAAAACTGTATTAACATCAAGTGTCATCCACTACAAGTTAAAAAAAAAATGTATTTGAACTTGAGCGGATGAATAAGAAGTATTTTATGAACGATTGAAAATTTGAACAAGATATACACAGGGAGAGTGTGAGCTAATAAAAGGAATTGAATGAAAAAGGAAGGCCAAAAAAAAAAAGAGATGGATTGATCAAGTGGAAAAGGATCTGAAGAACCTGAAGATCACAAATTGAAAAACCAAAGCTCGAGAAAGTATTTTTAGGGAGACCATGGTCTAACATGGATTGTAGTGCCAGAGATAGTTAGTTAGTACAATAATGTATCGATTAAGAGCTTTTAAATAATTTACACATAAGAACAAAATTTGCAATATTGCCTTCACTGAACATATTCTAACACTGTGATGATGTCAAATTTTAGTTCAATGTTTGTAAAATAATTTTATTTTAGTTTGCATCTGTATGCACAAAACATTAATTAAAAAATTAATTCTCTGTTACCTTCATTGCTAAAATAGAAAAATTTTAAATTTGTGTTTCAAAAATTATAAAAATACATGATAATTTCTGGCGATTTCTTGGCGTGCTTATTTTTATAGCAAAGTGTGTAGAGCATAATTAAAACCCATTTGAATTGAAATACAAAAGATTCACTAATGTAAATTTAACACCTATAGGGTCCACGAATAATATTCTTTTAAATGCATTCTACATCTGAAATTCAATATATGATACTCGCATCATAAATGATTCTAAATAGTGATGTGATATATCTCGTGCTCTAATTGGAACAATACATTCATGTTTCAGAAATTATTGCAATTTCTAAATTACATCAAATAGTTTTTTTTTTATGTCAATGGCAGATTATGAACAACTACAGCAAAAAAAAGAACAACGAGAAAAAACAAACATACAACAATAAAATAATACAACAAAACATACCTGAAACAGAGTTCATTAATCAAACAATAATGCCAAGTTGCAGATCTTTTAGCCGCTAAAAAGTGTTACCAGGTGCACCACGGGGAGGTGGATCTTCTGCGCACCCCATCAAATAGTTTCCCATACAATATAAACATTTTGTTAACCCTATATTTCCAAGTATAAGACGATCGAAGTAAAAGCAGAAAGTGAGTTTTTTTTCTTCCAAAAATTTACCCAAAGTTCCATACCCATATTTAACCAAAAAAGTTTTTAAAAAATTCTATGACGCTTAAGCATGTCGCCAATGAGGGCAAAAATGTTGCCAAGCAGGTAAAGCGGTTAGAGTATCTTCAATCAAATCGCTACAAAATAAAATGCCATATACCAATGACAATAGAACTCTGGTAACCCTATCTGAAGCTAACACATTTTCAGTCAGTTATTACAGAGTGTATATCCTGGCTTTTGACAGGTGGTCTCATTAATGTGACTGGACTGTGTATATACAATCTGTGGAATTAATTATACAATAGTGTACTATGTTAGTCGTATTTTCTATACCATTTTGTTTTTTGGCGGGAAGAGAAATTCTTATGCGACAAATTCCAAACTACACGTGATCTCATTTTCTGGAAATTCTAAACAGTATGGGTGCTCTGTATTTCTCAATAAATGGGAAAACAAATTCGAGAGTGGAGAAAGAAACAATGAATTAGCGAAAATTCCAAAATCCAAAAAAAAAAAAAAAAAAAAATCTGCAAATGATCGTCGGCTTACGCAGGATGACCTAGAAGAAAACTCGCCGCATGGCTCGAAGAATCGTGAATGAATGGTTTTATCGTAACGTGTACAGCTATCCAAATCAGTACACTATCCAATAGCATAAACATTTTCGAAAATAAAACAACTGCTTTCCTTCATTATTATTTTTTCTAATGCAGCTGGCAAATAGGCCGTGATCTTTTTATGCCATAACGGCTACACCTTTTATGCCATAGGGGCGCGTGTAACTTGAAGATAAGACGCGGGGTAACAATGCCCCCGCAACGCTCTACGATCCTATTAGGACAGGGACCTGCGGTTTAAAGTGGATTCCGAACCACTACAAACACCCATGGCAACGCCGGGATTTGAACCCGATACCTGTGGTACCGAGCGTCAGAACACTAGCCACTCAGCCATCAGGCCCGTATTTCCTTCATTATTAGATAAAGAATTAAAAACTTGCTATATTTCACGATATTTGGTAAATTGTTGCTTGCTCCCTTTCCTTTTGGTAACTGAAAAGTACCTAAACTTTTTTAAGAAATGAGCTGATCCATTTATAAGCCGACCGCAGTCATTTCGCTTCAGAAAAGTCCTAAAAACTCAGTTTATACAAGGAAATATACAGTATACCTTTCACATCCGAGTTGTTGTTATTTGACATAAGAAGCATCTGAAATCTACACCCTTCCGTTTTGTAAACATATTTACAATACAAGGGTAAATAATTTTACGAACATTATAATATATGCGATTATAAATGTACTTTATATATTTACTTTCACTAAAAATAACTAAATCCATTTCATTTCATTAGCATCATATCGATAAAGCATAATTAATGAGTATTATCTACAAGTTAACAGTTTTTTAATTGGATGCTCAATATTCATTTGAAAATCCATTGCTTCTATTAAACACTTTTATTGTTCTCCATCCTAAAATGTACATATATACAATATCTACAAACAAATACATTTTTAAAATGTGTTCACTTAATATCCGACAACAATGCCACTCCTCTTAATATCCAATGATTAGGATTACATTCGCTCCTCAAGTCTATGGACGTAATGTATGTAGAGTCCGTGCGTTGTGTTTTCTTATAAACCGGACACTCGTAGACGTCCGGACTCTTGCCGGATGTACTGTTGATGGCATACACATGTAGCAGGGGCAAAGGTTCAAACAGAATTTTGGGTACGGATTCCTTGAGACATCCTGCTTTGATATCCCATGATGCCCCTTCCAAGTGTAGGCCGTAGATGTAGACCCCTTCGTTGGGGGATTCTGTGACGTCACTTGGGTTGCGGTAGTTGGTGACTTTGTTCCGTTGGGAAACTGAGTCCAGTGCCCAACCTTGGTGTGCCCTTGTCACTTCCTGTGTTATGAGAATAAATTTGGTGTAAAAATTAAAAATTTATTTTAAATTCATCTGAATAAGTGGGTGTTGTTAATCTGAATGGTTTATAATGTGCTAGATTAAGTCTAGAATGTGCCTTGTCTGAACTATACTACATCAATTTATTCTCTAAAATGAATGGGAATAAATAATTATGTGGCAAAAGTGAGTGAAAATTCCATACCTGTCTCATGGCAGTCAGGAATCCCGTGGGGTTGAAGAGCCCCGATATCCAGAAGGTGGAGGGCCTGCCCTTGAAGCACCACCGTCGGAACTGCTGGTCCCTCTCCATCAGCTCGGTGAACCAAAAGCCCAACGTGCTCGATTCCCAAGACACCTGTGGGAGAAATTTGAAAACATGAAATCGCCAATCATAGTGGTCCTTTCAACAAAAGTTTTTTTTCTAATGCAGTGGACAAACACTTAGGCAGTTGTCTTGGATGCCTTAAGGCAAGCGCTGCACCAACGGTACTCACTTAGCACTACCCAGGAGATGCGTGTAGCTTGAAGATAAGCTACGGGCGCGGAGTAACAATATCCCCGCAACACTCTACAACCATGTTAAAAGTGGATTCCGAACCACTTCAAACATCCATGGCACCGCCGAGACTCGAACCCGAAACCTGTGGTACTGAGCACCAGAGCTCTAGATCCCATGCCCCCCTTTCATCAAACTACTATTTAATAATTTATTTATTATATTTCCCCAAATACATTTGATTTCATGAAATAACAAATATATAAACAATAAAATGAAATTTTCTCATTTGAGCTTTCTTTCTTTTTTTTTTTATGACAATATTGCGATTTACTCACCGACCACATGTTTAATGAAAATCTACTTTAGGAAAGTATAAAGTAATTAGAAAAAAAATATTGGAAATGCATTTCGTAATGTTTGTATGAGATTAATACTTCCAAAATGACATGCTATTTTTCCCCTTTTATGGCATTCACATTCATTTTTTTTTTTATTACTTAATAGTAAAACATTTCATTTTCTCGTTTAAACACATTTTTTCCGGGCACTAATTTTTTCCCAGGCATATTGGCAATTTTTTTTTTTAAATTGTGATCTCGCTTGATCATTAGAATTTAAACTTTATGTCAGCATTAGGATTATATTACTCACCTCAACATTCAGAAATACATTTTTAAATGTTATTCTATGAAGAATGGCAATTTTTCAGTTGTAAAAGAAGGATACACAATACACTCATGTCCATAAATTAAGAATCATGAAGTTCAGGCAAAGAAAGAGACAGAAGCAAAACAAATTTGACTTATTTGTAAAGTCTATTTATTAAACAAAAGGTAAAGAGCAAAAAAGATGCTATATGTTTAACATAATTAATAAAAATTGCGATTTTTACTTCCTGGAGCAAATTTAAAAAAGAATCTATTTACAAAAAACAGTATAACATGGTTAGTGTGATGGTTAATATGGAGTATGTCCCCGGACGATGCGATACAGGCCTTACAACGCCTACGCATGCTGAGTATCAAATTATCAATCTGATCTTGGGGAATATTACACCACTCATTAAGCAATGCCCTCCGAAGTTCCGGTTGACAGGTGGGAGGGGGTTGACGGGCTGCAATTCGTCGGCCTAGCATATCCCACACATGCTCTATTGGATTCAAGTCCGGTGAGTATGCTGGTCAATCAATACGGGTGATATCCTCCGATTGAAGGCATTCGTCTACAATTTTTGCACGGGGAGGACAGGCGTTGTCATCCATAAACAGAAATTCAGCACCCATGGCGCCCCGAAACAAACGTACATGTTGTTCCAGAATGACATCCCGATAGATGTGGCCTGTCATCGTTACACTCTGAACATGCAAGTCAGTTTTGGAACCAAGAATAATTCCTCCCCCAAACGAGCCATCCTGCACCACCGTAAAGGTGTCGTTCAATGGTGTTCTCTTGGTGGTAACGGGTACCTGCAGCTCTCCATATGAAAGTCCGGCGAGAATCAGACTGCAAACTAAACCTGGACTCGTCGGAAAACATCACACAAGACCACTGTTGCGGTGTCCACAATGCATGGTCTCTACTCCAGGTTAATCGCAGGCGACAGTGAGTTGCGGTAAGTGGAACACATCTGACAGGCCTACGAGCATATAGACCAATGTGCCCTAAGCGTCTGTACACGGTCTGCCTTGAAACTGTCGTACCGGTAGCTGAAGAGAGCTCACGAGAGAGGTCTGATGCTGTGCTCCGTCTGTTTCTTTTGGCAGTAACTGCTAAATACCGGTCCTTATTCGGCGTTGTAACTCGGGGGGGGCGACCTGTGCTGTAACATCTACTCACATTACCATCATCTTGGAATCGTTGCCAAAGCCTGGAGATGACACTCTGGGCGATTCCAAGTTCCTCGGATACTTCCAGCTGGGTACGTCCACATTCCAGTCGTCCGATAATTCTGCCACTTAAAAATCATCCAAATGCTTCCTTTGTGCCATAACTATGCGGTTATTGCACTGAAAGGCTTTTAAAGCGCTTGTGAACAATTTTACTTCTTTTTGCCACCATTCCTTATATACCCCTCTCTTACACTCGTCATTGTGACGTACTATCCGCGCTATCTGGTGGTTTCCTGTAATTTGCATATTCTTCTTCAAGATGTGTGTGATAATTCTACAGGTGAAATTTTTTATTTTAGAGTTCAATTTCTGTGTGATTCTGAATTATCCTTAATTTATGGACATGAGTGTAGTATTGCTACTACTGTTTATGCTTTTGTAACACAACTGCAATTTTTTTGTTTTTTTTTTTTTAATTCTAAATTCGAGAATTTATAATTTTTTAACCTTCAGTTTTCAAGTATTTATTAAATCCAATACGTATTTCATTTATTTATTCACCAAATCAGCCCAATTCATAAAAAGTACACATAAGTTTTGAGCCCATTAACACAGCATAGCGTGACCTGATGATCGAGTGACTAGCGTCTGGCGCTCGTTTTGGGTTCGAGTACCGGGGTACATTGGATGCTTGTAATGGTTAGGAAACCTATGTAATCTTATATATCCTATACCACTATTATTGTATTCCAAACCGTATGACCTGGTCTAATATGACTGTAGAGCGTAAGGCTGACAACTATACCCCTTAAAAGAAAACATCTCATGTCTCAGAATTTGCCATTAGGCAGACAGCTTTAGCTATGAGCTGTAGTGGCTGTATTGCCATGGATATTGGGGACTGTAGTGCACCTGTAGTGTATTGTATTAATTAGTTAGTTTTAATGCAGCATAACTTACTTTTAATGGCAAATCTGCAGAGAAAATAAACAGAAACCTCACCAACGTAGTTTACATAAGAAATCATTTTTCTAAATGGGATCATAATAATAAAATAGGTTCTTTTTATTAATTCATAAATCTAGGTTCTTTTTTATTAACTGAGATGTTCGTGGTAAAAGTCAGGCTTCGACAAATTGGATGACATTCAAGTTTAAAGCAACGGTATGAATGAGGAAAAAAGGGCAAATAGGCTTACAAATGGTTGAATAAAACTAAATCTACGAATAGTACAAGAAACTTACTGTGAGCAAATTACAGGAAATAAAATATCTAGTCCAATGATAAAATATTACAAATCAAATATTGGAATTGAAGAGGGATGCTATAATATATTATATAATAAATTAAAATGATATTACAACAAATTAAAATGATAAAATGATATAATAAATTAAAACTACATTGAAAAATTGGAGAAGAAAAAAAATTTAAGCGGTTCTTTACCTTGGCCCACAGTTCCGGCACCCTCGCCTGGTAGATGGCCTCGAGGGCGTCTCTCAGAGCGTCGTTCATGATAATGGTGCCGTCTATAGCTAGCTGGAGGTCTAGCAGGTCGCTACGGACGGTGCAGATCACCTTGTTCATCCTGTCGATCTCCAGGCGCAGGAAGATGTTGATGGGCTCCAAAGGGCCCATCTCCTGAAGAGCACGCCGCACCTGCAAAAGACAACATTCAATTCAATTCATGTTGATTTTCTTTTACTGACGGGCAAATTTTATAATTTTAGATTTTGCTCTTCCAGAAATACAACATTAAAAATTCAAATACTTGGGTCAGTTTTAATATAAATTAAAAACAAAGCTTTTCTCCAATAATCATTAACATAATTAGGTGCAATTTAAATATTTAATGATATTATCTTTGGGATTAATGCCAGCATCAATTATTTCCATCATGTCAAATACGAATTTACCACACTCATCCGCATTTATACCATTCCATATTTCTTAGAGATTGCTGTTCTAAATTATTAAAAGATGAAAGTAGTAATAATAAGTGAAATATAATAGAATATAAATAGAAAATAGAAATAGTAATAGAAAGTGGAATAATTCTTTCCATTGGTGACAGTTTGGAAAATTTCAACTAGGCAATCTAACATGGAAAATGTTAAACATAGTTAAGATTTGCCCAACATTTGCAAGATTTCAAGTTAAACACCAAGCTAATTTGTTTTTGTTTTTTTAAATAACGATTATGGGGACTCGAATTGCTGTCCTCATTACTCTAAACAGCCCATACTACAATAAAAGTCAAAAGTGGGATGGAATAATATCGTAATGAATTAAAAATTCTGGGAAAAGTATAAATATCAACGATATTTTATCATAAAAATTTTTTTTTAATGTATATATTGCAATAGTATATTTGGACAGATGTCTGGTTGATAACGCATGGAACATGGTTTCATTTGAAACTCAATACCTCCAGTGTCAATGTCAAGGATAAGCATGATAAATCCATTTATTAAAAGGTCTTTCTATTGGGATGGAGGATAAAAATCCGAACTTCGAAACAAGACCATTCCAGGGGAAGTTTGTTGAAATTGTATTGGCAGAATGTGAATGAAGTCTAGCATGCCCAATGAGGTGGAAACAGTCTATAACCTACATGTAGCATTTATTCCGTGAGAAGAGTTGTAGCATTTGTTCCCAGGAGAGAGGAATACATATTCTTTAACAAGTGCATAATAATAACCTATCACTCAAATTTGATAGCAAATAAGCACTATTTTATATATTTATATTACATGCAATTAATGTTTTGTACTAATGAGAACAACCTGTCACTCAAATCTGACAGCAGACATTCAGTGTCATGGATAATGAGACCTCGTGAAATTAACGACTGTCTGTTCGACATTCACAGATTGAAACAATTACAGATGGAATATGAACTACGCCATGAATTGTTGCATCGTGATTGGCGATAGACCAAGTAATGAGGAAGTTTATACTCTAATAAGATATGAGGGAAGCTGACCCTCTCTCTCTTTACGGATTTTTTAAAGGGTGGAGTTCTGCAACGAGTCAACAAGAAGTGTTGTTTTTCTCTTTTTTTCAAAGTGATTGAACAAGCCGGAGTTTTCACCTGTATACAAGTGAGCCCTTGTGGTTTCGAGTATCGCGCCATGTGATAATTAAGGTCCACCGCAGACCTGAGGAAATAGATTCGTCGTAGATTGGAGAACTCTGAAAATCTCCGGCCTTGAGTGAACTGCACTTATACATCAATTGATACATTTAAATTTCATTTTTTGTTGTAAATCATAATATGTAAATAGAGTTCTGTATCAATATATAATACTCATAAATAAAAAATTAATGTGTTCTCATCAATCTGAAAATTGGCCCTTTACTTGAAGCCGTTATAGCTCTTAGTATATGTCGAGACGTTGCAATACAATTCTAGTCGCGATTTTAAGTCAAAGAGGCCAAGATTTAATATATTACAATAACATATCAAACTTAACATATCAAAAGCCAGACATATAAATTAAGTATTACATAAATTTAATTACTGTAAATGTTAAATATCTGTAGTTTCACATTCCTCGGCTCTAATTTAGGCTGCATAGCCCATCCCAGATCAAATGAAACCAATCCATACATCTGCCAAATAAAACATACATCCCTCCAACGTATCATAAACACAAGTAAATTGCTCCTCATAACGACTCTTTTATTACAAGCCCATGCTCCATTAACTAGCAGAACAATAGAATATTCATAAACGACCCTCCAGCGTAATTGCCAGAACCCCTTTTCCTTATAAATGATAGAAAGATATTTAAATTATTCCCCCTCGTGCGCCGTGGATTTTGGTATGAGCAATTATCACAGAACGGGAAACGGTTAATAGGTAACAAAAATATTATCAGTTTCTCTTCGCATTCCATATTTATGGAAAGCGCTGTGTGTGGGTGCCGGTTTTGATTTATGGCGTCAAAATGGCATTGCCATGACAGCGACCCTTTGAAACGACAAAGTCCTCCGTTTTAGTGTCTTCTTAGACTTGCAGGGCTGGGGAACAAATTGAAGCGCTTTTGGGTGGGAAAAGTCAATAGCGATTGTGTGGAGCGTTTGGAAGAATTGGGAAAAAAGGTTTTGAATGTTCTGTTATATCCAATAGGTTTTTTATGCTTTGTGCTTTGTCATGTTTCTCTTTTTTTTTTGACTAGAAAATAAAGTTGAATTTGCATTATAGTTATGCAAGAGCTCACACAGGCTACGATTGGGAAATTGTGTAAGAAACGCAGAATGTGTATAACATTTAATTTTAAAACACCATATTAAGTATTTTGGTCATTATTTTTCATACAAATTTTAAGAAATTGAAAATTTCATACAATAATATATATATATTTTCAGAATTGAAGTGTGCCATTTTATTAAAAATTATAAGAGACACTATATAGCATTTTTTTCACACTGGGAGAATTTAGACATTTCATTCCCAGGGTAGAGAATATATATTCTTTGACAAGTACATAATAAACCAATCGCTTAAATTTCACAGCAGATAAGCCCTGTTGTATATATTTATATTACATGCAATTAATGTTTTGTACTAATGAGAACAACCTGTCTCTCAAATCCATAGTAGATAATCAGTGTCATGGATAATGAGACCTCATGAAATTAGCGATTGTCTGTCGACCTTCACAGGTCGAAAAATTACAGATAGAATATGAATTACGCCATGTGTTGTTGCATCGTAATTGGTGATAGCGCTTGGACTGAGGAAGTGTCGACTCAAATGAAAAGAGAGGGAAATTGATCCACTCCCCCACTTGACGTATTTTCTTGATGTGGAAGTTCTGCAACAAGTCGACAAGAAGTGTGGTTTTCCTGTAAAATGACTGAAAAGATCGGAGTTTCCGCCTATTACAAAGTGAGCCCCTTGTGGTTTCGTGTATCACGACGTGCGATGATAATTAAGGTATGCCGCAGACTTGGTGAAATAGATTGTCATAGATTTTAGAACTCTGAAAATTCCCGTCCTTGGAGTGAACAGCACTTATAAATCACCTGATATCTTTAAACTTCATTGTTTACCATAAATTATAATTTGTAAATAGAGCTGCATATATATGAGACATTACACTGCAGTTCTAGTGTCGGCTCCAAGTCAAAGAGGTCAAGATTTTAAGTCAATATACATTACAATAATATATCAAACCTACCATATTAAAAGCCAGACATATAAATTAAGTATTACTATAAATTTAATTACTGTAAATTTCAAATATTTGCAGTTTCACATTCCTCGGTTTTAATTTAACCATCATCTTTCATTTGTAAATCTACCCATCCCAGATCCAACCAACCAATCCATACATCTTTCTCAAAGACAAAGATACATCCCGGCGACGTATCCTAAATACAAGTAAATTGCGCCTCATAACGACTCTTTTTATTAGAAGCCCATGCTCCATTAACTAGCAGAACAATAGAATATTCATAAACGACCATCCAGCGTAATTGCCAGAACCCCCTTTTCCTTGAAATGATAGAAAGATATTTAAATTATTCCCCTCGTGCGCCTTTTGGGTTTTGGTATGAGCAATTATCACAGAACGGGAAAACGGTGAATAGCTAACAAAATATTATCAGTTTCACTTCGAATTCCATATTTATGGAAAGCACTGTTTGTGTGCGGTGCCGGTTTTGACTTATGGCGTCAAAAATGGCGTTGTCATGACAGCGACCATTTGAAACGATAAAGTCCTCCGTTTTTGTATGTTCTTAAACTTGTGGGGCTGGGCAACAAATTAAGGCGCCTTTGGGTGGGAAAAGTCAATAGCGATTGTGAAGCTTTTTGGAAGAACTGCTTAAAAAGGTTTTGAATGTACTGTTATATCCAATAGTTTTTTTGTTTTTGTTTTTTGTTATTCTTTGTGCTTTGCCGTGTACATTTTTTTTACTTTGTTTTATTCTTGACAAGAAAAAAAAAAGTTTAATTTGCGTTATAGTTATGCTAAGAATTCACAAAAGCTACGATCAGGAACGTGTTGTAAAAAAAAAAAAAAAAAAAAAAAGAATGTGTACACTATTTGATTTTAAGCACGCTAGTTAATTCACTCCTTATTGTTCATAAACATTTGACGAAAAGAGGAATTTCATCGATATATTTATTTTTTCAAAGTTGAAGTGTTAAAAGCCAGACACATAAATTAAGTATTGCATAAATTTAATTACTGTGAATTAAAAATATTTGCAATTTCACATTCCTTGGTTTTAATTTAGCCTGCATCTTTCACTTTGTAAATCTATACCATCCCTGGATCCAATGAAATCAATCCGTACATTTCTCAAAGACAAAGATATTAAAAATTAATTTATTAAAAAATTATAAGGCACTATTGCAACATTTTTTCGCACGGGAAGATATTTCGGCATTTCTGTTCCCAGGAGAGAGGAATGTATATTCTTTGACAATCGCATAATAGCAACCCATCACTCAAATTTGACAGCAGAAAAGCTGTATTGTGGGTAGTTATATTACATGCAATTATTGTTTTGTACTAACGAGAACAATCAGTCACTCAAATCAACCTGCGACTAATTAGTGTCATAGATAATGAGACTTCATGAAATTAGAGAATGTCTGTCCAACCTTCAAGGTCGAAACAATTACAGACGGAATATGGACTACACCATGGGTTGTTCCATCGTGATTGGTGATTGACCATGAGCTGAGAAATGACTACTCGAATGAGTAGTGAGGGAAGCTGACCCCATCAAGCCCACTTGACGGATTTTCTTAAAGGGAGGCTTTTAGACAAGAAAGGAGAGAGTTCTGCGACAAATCGACAAAAGAATGTTGATGTTCTCTTTTTCACAGAAATGGCGGAACAGGCCAGATTTGCCGACTATTTACAAAACAAGCTCCACGTGGTTCCGTGTATCACGCCATGTGATAATTAAAGTCTGCCGCAGACATGGTGAAATAGATTTGTCTTAAACTTGAGAACTCTCACTATCTCAGAATTCTCAAGCATTAAAAAATATATATATATATATATATATAATGCTTTTAAAAAATATCAAAGTGTTTCCATCAACCTGAAATTAGAGATCTAGATGGCCGAAACGTTAAACAACAATTCTAATGGCGGTTTTAAGTCACAGAGTTCAATATTCAATATATAGTTATTACAATAATATATTAAAATCCACCATATTAAAGGCCAGACACATAAAATAAGTATTATATAAACATAATTACAATAAATTAAAAATATTTGTAGTTTTGTAGTTTTTTCCTAGGTTTTTAATTTAGACCGCATCTTTCATTTTGTAAATCCATGCCATCCCAGATCTAATCAACCAATGCATACATTTCTCAAAGACAAAGATAAATTGCCATCCGCCGACGTATCATAAACACAAGTAAATTGCGTCTCATAACGACTCTTTTATTATAAGCCCATGCTCCATATTAACTAGCAGAACAATGGAATATTCATAAACGACCATCCACCGTAACTTTTCGTTGGAAATGATAGAAAATATCTAAATTAGTCCCCTCGTGCACCGTGGATTTTGGTATGAGCAATTATCACAGAACGGGAAACGGTTAATAGGTAACAAAATATTATCAGTTTCACTTCGCATTCCATATCTATGGAAAGCACTGCGTGTGGTGCCGGTTTTGACTTATAGTGTCAAAATAGCGTTGTCATGACAGCGACCCTTTGAAACGATAAAGTCCTTCGTTTTAGTATCTTCTTAAACTTTGTGGAGCTGGGCAACAAATTGAAGCGCCTTTGGTTCTTTTGCGTTACATTTATGCTAAGACTTTACAAGGCTAACATTTGGTAAGTGTAGCATAAAAAATGCAGAATGTGTACAATATTCGATTTTAAAAAGCATTTAGATAATTCCGTAATTATTGTTCATACAACTTTTACGAAAATGTGGAATTTCAAGCACATATATATATTTTTTTCAGAATTGAAGTGTGCCGATTTATTCAAAATTATAAGAAATACTATTGTAGCATTTTTATCTCACGAGAAAAGTTTTGGCATTTCATTCCCAGGAGAAAGGAATGTATATTCTTGGACGAGTATACACTGAAGTGACAAAAGTCATGGGATAGCAATATGCAAATTTTCAGATGGCAGTAGCATCGCGTAGAACAGATATAAATGCGCAGTGCTTTCGCAGAGCTTTCATTTCTGTTCAAGTTATTCATGTGAAGAGGTTTTGACGTGATGATGACCGCACGACGGGAATTAACAGACTTTGAACGCGGAATGTTAGTTGGAGCTAGACGCATGGGTCATGCCATTTCGGAAATCGTTAGGGAATTCAACATTCCCAGATCCACTGTGTCAAGAGTGTGCCGAGAGTATGAAATTTCAGGCATAACATCCACCATGGACAGCGCAGTGGTCGACCGCCTGCACTTAACGACAGAGACCGGCGCCGTCTGCAAAGAGTCGTAAATTCTAACAGACAAGCAACACTGCGTCAAATAACTGCAGAAATCAATGTGGGACGTGCAAGGGACTTGTCTGTTAGAACTGTGCGGAGAAATTTGGCTTTCTTGAGCTATTCCAGCAGAAGACCGACTCGAGTGCCTTTACTGACAGAACGACATCGCTTGCAGCGACTCTCGTGGGCACGTGAGCATATCGGTTGGTCCCTAGAGGAATGGAAAACCGTGGCCTGGTCCGATGAGTCACGATTTCAGTTGGTAAGAGCTGATGGTAGGGTTCGAGTGTGGCGCAGACCCCACGAAGCCATGGACCCAAACTGTCAGCAAGGCACTGTTCAAGCTGGTGGTGGCTCCGTAATGGGGTGGGCTGTTTTTTCATGGCATGGACTTGGTCCTCTGGTGCGACTGGACCGAACATTGACTGGAAATGCTTATGTTCAGCTACTTGGAGATCACTTGCAGCATTCATGGACTTCATGTACCCAAACAACGATGGGATTTTTATGGATGACAATGCGCCATGTCACCGGGCCACAACTGTTCGCGATTGGTTTGAAGAACATTCTGGACAATTCCAACGAATGATCTGGCCACCTAGATCGCCCGACATGAATCCCATCGATCATTTATGGGACATCATCGAGAGGTCTGTTCGTGCCCAAAATCCTGCACCATCAACGCTTTCACAATTATGGACGTCTATCGAGACAGCATGGCTCAATATTCCTGCAGATGACTTCCAACGACTTGTTGAGTGCATGCCACTTCGAGTTGCTGCACTTCGCCGGGTGAAAGGAGGGTCGACACGATATTAAGAGGTATCCCATGACTTTGTCACTTCAGTGTATAATAACAACCCGTCATTTAAATTTGACAACAGACAAATTGACAAATTGTGTGTGGTTATATAACATGTAATTCGTGTTTTGTACTAATGAGAAATACCTGGCCCTCAAACCTGATAGCTTATAACATATTCGGTATCTTGCATAATAAGACTCAGGAAATTAACGATTGTCTGCGCGACCTTCACAAGTCAAAACAATTAAAAATGAAATATGAACTACCCCATGAGTGGTTCCATCGTGATTGGTGATACGACCATGAATTGAGAAATGTCTACTATAATGAGAAGTGAATGAAGCTGACCTCCCAGTCCCAACCCGCTCTTGACGGATTTTCTTAAAGGTAGGTTTTTGAAAAGAAAGAAAAGAATTCTGCGACGAGTCGACAAAAAAGTGTTGTTTTTCTTAAAAGTGACAGAATAGGCCGGAATTTCCACGTGTTTACAAAGTTAAGAACTCGAGGTTTCGTAATTACACCGTGTGATAAATATGGCCTGCCTGCAGACCTGATGAAATAGATTCGTCGTAGAGTGCAGAACTCTCAAGAACTACATCCTTTTAGTGAACCGCACTTGTAAATCAAATTTAAATTTCTTCTTGAGGTCGTTATACATTTAGTAAAGGCCGAGACGTTACACTACAGTTCTAGTGGCTAATTCAAATCAAAGAGGCCAAGATTACAATAATATATCAAAGTTAATATATTAAAAGCCAGATATATAAATTAAGCATCACATAAATTTAATTACTGTAAATTTCAAATATTTGTAGCTTCACATTCCTCGGTTTTAATTTAGACTGCATCTTTCATTTTGTAAATCTATGCCAACCCAGATCCAGTGAACTCATCCATACATTTCTCAAAGACAAAGATACATCTCGCCGACGTATCCTAAATACATGTAAATTGCGCCTCATGACGACTCTTTTATTTCAAGCCCATTCTCCATTAACTAGCAGAACAATAGAATATTCATAAACGACCCTCCGGCGTAATTGCCAGAACCCCCTTTTTCCTTGAAAATGGTAGAAAGATATTTAAATTATTCCCCTCGTGCGCCTGTGGGTTTTGGTATGAGCAATTATCACAGAACGGGAAACGGTTAATAGGTAACAAAATATTATCAGTTTCACTTCGCATTCCATATTTATGGAAAGCACTGTGTGTGCGGTGCCGGTTTTGACTTATGGCGTCAAAACGGCGTTGTCATGACAGCGACCCTTTGAAACGATAAAGTCCTTCGTTTTAGTATCTTCTTAAACTTGTGGGGCTGGGCAACAAATTGAAGCGCCTTTGGGTGAGAAAAGTCAATAGCGATTGTGAAGCTTTTGGAAGAATTGCGTAAAAGGTTTTGAATGTACTGTTGTATCCAAAAGCTTTTTTTTTATTCTTTGTGCTTTGACGTATTCCTTTTTTTAGATTTTATTTAAATTTTTTTACTAGAAAATAAAGTTGAATTTGCGTTACATTTATGCTAAGACTTTACAAGGCTAACATTTGGTAAGTGTAGCATAAAAAATACAGAATGTGTATAATATTCGATTTTAAAAATCATTTAGGATATTTCCGTTATTATCGGAAAGTTGCCCGTTCCCTGTTTGAACTGATTCTTTGAAAGGGGTTTTGGAGATGAAAGGAGATTTTTGCGATGAGTCGACAAAGAGTGTTTTTTCTCTAGTGACAGAACAGGCCGGAGTTTCGGCCTGTTTCCAAAGTCTCTTGTGGTTTCGTGTATCAAGTCGTGTGACAATTAAAGTCTGCTGCAAACCTAGTGAAATAGATTCGTTGTAGCCTGAAGAACTCTGAAAATCTCCGTCCTTGGAATGAACTGCACTTGTAAATCAATTCATACCTTTACATTTCTTTTTTTTTTTTCAATTATAATTTGTAATGCTTGTAAATGAAAATTAGAATTTTTCCATGAACTTGAAAATGCCTCTCTTCTTGAAGCATTTATGTGTCTAGTATTGGCTGAAACGTTACACTACAGTTCTAGTGGCGGTTTCAAGTCAAAGCGGCCAAGAATTAATATATATTACAATAATATATCAAATCTAACTTGTCAAAAGCCAGATATATATACAAAGTATTACATATATTTAATTACTGTAAATTTCAAATATTTGCAGTTTCACATTCCTTGATTTTAATTTAGCCTGTATTTTTCATTATATAAATCTATGCCAGAACGAACATCATATTACGTTATAAAATCATCCCAGAACGAACCAATCCATACATTCCTCAATGACAAAGATACATTCTGCCGACGTATTCTAAATACAAGTAAATTGCGTCTCATAAAGACTCTTTTATTACAAGCCCATGCTCCATTAACTAGCAGAACAATAGAATATTCATAAACGACCCTCCAGCGTAATTGAAAAAATCCCCTTTTCCTTGGAAATGATAGAAATGTATTTAAATTATTCCCCTCGTGCGCCGTGGATTTTGGTATGAGCAATTATTACAGAACGGGAAACGGTTAATAGGTAACAAAATATTATCAGTTTCACTTCACATTCTATATTTATGGAAAGCACTGTGTGTGTAATGCCGGTTTTGACTTATGGTGTCAAAATGGCGTTGTCATGACAGCGACCATTTGAAACGATAAATTCCTCCGTTTTAGTGACTTCTTAGACTTGTGGGGCTGGGGAACAAATTGAAGCGCTTTTGGAAATGTCAATAGCGATTGTGGAGCTTTTTGGGAGAATTGGAAAAAATGGTTTTGAGTGTACTGCTATATGCAATATATTTTTTATTCTTTGTGCTTTGCCGTGTTCCTTTTTTTTTTTTCACTTTGTTTTATTTTTTGACTAGAAAATACAAACGATATGTTGAAAACGTTGCATTTGAGTTATTTTAAGACTTTACAAAGGCTACGATCAGGAAATTGTTGTATAAAAACGCAGAATGTTTTAAAACAGGCGGTAGGTTAATTAAGTCATTATTGTTCATGCAAATCTGACGAAAAGGCGGAATTTCATGCAGATATATGTATATTTTTTCAGAATTGAAGTGTGTCGATTTATTAAAAAATATAAGAGACACTAGCATTTATTCTCAAGGGTAGAGTTTTGATATTTCATTCCCGGAAGAGAGAAATGTATATTCTTTGACAAGTACATAAGAACAACCCATTATTCAAATTTAACAACAGACAAGCTATATTGAGGGTAATAATATTACATGCAATTAGTGTTTTGTGAGAACAACCTGTCACTCAAATCTTATAGCAGATATTCAGTGTCATGTTTAATGAGGCTTCATGAAATTATCGATTGACTGAGCGACCTACACAGATCGAAAAATTACAGATGGAATATGGACTACACCATGATTTGTTCCATCGTGATTGGTGATCGAGTATGAATTGAGAAAAGTCTACTTCAATGAAAAGTCATTGAAGCTGACCTCCCATGTCTTGAAGGATTTTCTTAAAGGAGGGGTTTGGAGAAGAAAGGAGAGAGAAAGTTCTGCACCAAGTTGACAAAGAATGTTGCTTTTATCTTCTTCTCTGAAGTGACAGAACAGGCCGGAGTTTACGCCTGTTTCCAAAGTGAGCCCTTGAGGTTTCGTTTATCGTGATAATTAAGATCTGCTGTGGACCACGTGTTTTAAATTCGTCGTAGACTTGAGAAATATGAATCTCCCTCAGGTGAACTGCCATTGTGAATAAAATTTAATCTTTTATTGTCATTGTCATTTTTTTTGTAAATGATAAATTGCATTAACCTAGTATATATATACACAGTCAGTCACATTAATGTGACCACCACCTACTTTCGACGTCAACGTGAAATTACCAATCACAAAGGCAGGTGGCAGCCCATTGCCGTGGAGTGTATATAAAGAATTCTACTTAATACTACTTAAATACCACTTAATACCACATTACACACTCCACTTAAAGACAAAATATACAAGAGTGTATATTCTCTTTTGACAGGTCACATTAATGTGAGTGTACTGTGTATATAATACTTGTAAATAAAAATTAAATTGTTCCCATGAACCTGAAAGTGGCCCTCTTCTTGAAGTTGTTATAAATCTAATATATGCCGAGATGTTACACTAGAGTTCTAGTTACGGTTTTATGTCAAAGAGGCCAAGATTTAATATATATTACAACAATATATCAAATCTAGCAACATGTTAAAAGTCAGACATATATATTAAGTATTACATAAATTTAATTACTGTAAATTTCAAATATTTGCAGTTTCACATTCTTTGGTTTTAATTTAGCCTGCAACTTTCATTTTGTAAATCTATTCCATCCCAGAACCAATCCATATATTTCTCAAAGACAAAGATACATCCCGCCGACGTATCCTAAATAAATGTAAATTGCTCCTCATGACGACTCTTTTATTACAAGCCCCATGCTGCATTAACCAGCAGAACAATAGAATATTCATAAACGACCCTCCAGCGTAATTGAAAAAACCCCCTTTTTTTGGAAATGATAGAAAGATATTTTAATTATTCCCCTCGTGCGCCGTGGGTTTTGGTATGAGCAATTATCACAGAACGGGAAACGGTTAATAGGTAACAAAATATTATCAGTTTCACTTCGCATTCCATATTTATGGAAAGCACTGTGTGGTGCCTGTTTTGACTTATGGCGTCAAAATGGCGTTGTCATGACAGCGACCCTTTGAAACTATAAAGTCCTCCGTTTTAGTGTCTTCTTAACTTGTGGGGCTGGTGAACAAATTGAACCGCTTTGTGGAGGAAAAGTCAAAAGCGATTGTGAAGCTTTTGGAAGAATTGGGTAAAAAGCTTTTGACTGTAATGTACTGTTATATCAATAGTTATTATTTTTTTTTTTTGTATTCTTTGTGCTTTGACGTGTTCCATTTTTTTACTTTCTGTTTTTTACTAGAAAATAAAGTTAAATTTGCGTTATAGTTATGCTAAGACTTCACAGGAAATTCTAGCATAAAAAAAACACAGAATGTGTACGATATTTAATTTTAAAACTCGATATAGGTTAATTCGGTCATTATTGTTCATACAAATTTGATGAAAATTTGACGAATTTCATGTATATATACATTTTTTTTTTTTTTTGCAGAGTTGAAGTGTGCCGATTTATTAAAAATTATAAGAAATACTATTTTAGCCTTTTTTTTTTTTTTTTTCTCACGGGAAGAGTTTTGGCATTTCATTGCCATGAGATAAAATGTATATTCTTTGACAAGCACATAACAATCCCTCACTCAAATCTGACAGCAGATTTTGATATCATGTATAAGGAGACTCAGGAAATTCGCGATTGTCTGTGCGACCTTCGCACGTCGTAACATTTGCAGATGTAATATGGACTACATCATGAGTTGTTACATCGTGATTCGTGATTGACCATGGGCTGAGGAAGTGTCGACTCTAATAAGAAAGGATTCGAACTGACCCACCCCTCCCCTTCTTGACGTGTTTACTTATAGGGAGGAGTTCTGAGACTGAGTAAAACAAGAATGTTGTTTTTATCTTTTCTGCAAGCGATTGAACAGGCCTGAGTTTCCACCTGTTTACAAAGTGAGCATCTTGGAGTTTCGTGTATCACGCCGTGCGACAATTAAAGTCTGCAGAACAGGTGAAATACTAGATTCGTCGTAGACTTCTCTGTCCTCGGAGTGAACTGCACTTTAAAATCAATTGAGACCTTTAAATTTCATTTTTTTTGTATAAATCATAATTTGTAAATATTCTGTTTATATATTCTGTTTATATACTTACAATGCTTGTAAATAAAAAAATATTTTCATGTTCCATGAACATGAAAATGTCTCTCTTCTTGAAGCCATTATAGGTTGAGAAGTTACAATACAATTCTGATGGTGGTTTCGAGTCAAAGAGGTCAGGAATTAATTATATTATATCAAATCTAACATATTAAAAAGCCAGACACATAAATTAAGTATTGCATAAATTTAATTACAGTAAATTTCAAATATTTGTAGTTTCACATTCCTTAGTTTAAATTTAGGTTGCATCTTTCATTTTTGCAAATCTATGCCATCCCAGAACCAATCCATATATTTCTCAAAGACAAAGATACATCCCGCCGACGTATCCTAAATACGAATAAATTGCTCCTCATAACGACTCTTTCATTACAAGCCCATGCTCCATTAACTAGCAGAACAATAGAATATTCATAAACGATCCTCCAGCGTAATTGCCAGAACCCCCTTTTCCTTGAAAATGATAGAAATATATTTAAATTATTCCCCTCGTGCACCGTGGGTTTTGGTATGAGCAATTACCACGAGAACGGGAAACGGTTAATAGGTAACAAAATATTATCAGTTTCTCTTCGCATTCCATATTTATGGAAAGCACTGTGTGTGTAATGCCGGTTTTGACTTAAGGCGTCAAAATGGCGTTGTCATGACAGCGACCCTTTGAAACGATAATTAAGTCATCCGTTTTAGTGTCTTCTTAGACCTGTGGGGCTGGGGAACAAATTGAAGCGCTTTTGGGTGGGGAAAAGTCAATGGCGATTGTGAAGCTTTTGGGAGAATTGGGAAAAAAGGTTTTGAATGTACTGTTATATATGCAATAGGTTTTTTTGCTTTGTGCTTTGTCGTGTTCCTTTTTTTTTTACTTTCTAATTTTGAGTAGAAAATAAAAGTTGAATTAGAGCTTAGTTAGTTCACAATGGCGGCGATCAGGATATTGCAGTATAAAAAATGCAGAATATGTACAATATTTGATTTTAAAACACGCTGTAGGTTAATTATGTCATTATTGTGCATACAAATTTGACATGACGAATTTCATGCAGATATGTATTATTTTCAGAATTAGCGTGTGCCGATTTATTAAAATTATACGAGACACTATCGTATCATTTTTTTCTAACGGGAAGCGTTTTGGTATTTCATTCCCAGGAGAGAGGAATGTATATTCTTGGACAAGTGCATAATAACAACCCATCACTCAATGTGACAACAGACAAGAAGTATTGTGGATAGCTATATTACATGCAATTAGTGTTTTGTACTAATGAGAACAACCTGTCACTCAAAATCTGATAGCAGATATGTGGTGTTATGGATAGTGAGATTCAGCAAATTAACGATTGTCTGTTAGAACTTCACAGCTCGAAACAATTACAGATGGAATATATGAGAGTTGTTACATCGTGATTGAAGGTTCATTAGTTGAGGAAGTGTAGACTCCAATGAGAAGTACGGAAGCTGGCCCCCTTCTTGACGTATTTACTTAAGTGAGCAGTTCTGCGACGAATCGACAAGAAGTGTTTTTTTTTCTGAAAGGGATTGAAGAGGTCGGAGTTTCCACCTGTTGTTTCCTCCAGCGTCTTAGTGGTTTCGTGTATCCAGCGCCGTGTGATAATTAAGGTCGCAGACCTGGTAAAATAAATTTGTCGTAACTGTATATGTAATTGTGTTTGAGAACTCTGAAAATCGTCGTCATTAGAGGGAACTTCCCTTGTAAACCAATTGATATATTGATATATATATATAATATATTGATATATATAAAAAAACAGGTTCCACTGATTTATCCCATCCCATTTGGTATGACCTTGCAGTGGTGGGCAGGGCTTTCCACTAAACAGTGTCACAACTTTTTAATGACTTGGAAATCATTTTTCCGTCAAAAAACTGAAACAATCAAGCACATTTAACATTAGTTATTTTAATGTGCAACTCATTCCAAATACGTTATAATTTCGATTCAAAATATCACTGGCAGCCAAATTCACTTTCTTTATGCCGTTACAGGGCCATCTATTAATACATCTTTGGAATTTTTTTAGATGCTGTACCGTTTCCCTTTCACCAAGTATCTTCAATTCAAATTTGAACTCATTGTGATTAGTGATTTTTTTTACAGCGTATATGTATATATATCATGCTTGTAAATAAAAATTAAAGTATTCCAATGAACCTGAAGATTGGCCCTCTTCGTGAAGAAGTTACAGATCCAATATAGGCAGGGACGTTACATTATAGTTCTAGCGGCGGTTTCAAGTCAAAGAGGCCAAGATATAATATACACTGGTGTTCAAAAGTTAAGCATAATTGATAATTATGTGAATAAAGAAGGAACTGTAAATCAGAATGGCGGTAAACGTGATATGCGAGTGTAAAATGGTTATAAAATAAGAAAGCAAATCAAAAGAACGATAATAATTAATCTTATTATCCAAAGTAGCAGTTTGAAAGAAAACTGAGTATAGCAAGGGTTCACACTTTAAAAAAAAAATGAAAGAAAACTTTAAATAAAATACTGATGCTGCAGTTTAATAAGGCGTGTGGTCACCTCTGACAGCCAGGCACGCTGCATAACGATTTACCATACTTGCTATGAGATGACGAATGAGTTGTGGGCTCAAACGGTTCCAAGCTTCTGGAAAGCTCTCTTCAGTTCTGTAACGGAGCTTGGTGCGTGCGAAAGGACTGCATACTTTGTCTCCCGAGCATATCCCATACATGCTCGATAGGGATTTAAATCAGGGAGTTCGCAGGCCACAACATGCGTTGGATATTTTCCGTTTCAAGGAAGTCATCAATCAGCACCGATCGGTGACATGGCGCATTATCATCCATGAATATGAAGTCAGGACCGACAGCACTGAAACAAGCGAACATAAGACTCAAGAACTGCTTCTCTGTATCTTTGACCAGTCACAGACCACGTGTCAAAGAAATGGAGGTCTGTGCGGGGCATCCATCATGATGCCTGCCCATACCATTACTCCCCTTGATGGAAAATGATGTCTTTCCGTTATGTTTCTTGGTTCAAACGGGTTCCACGTTCTCCCATATCGTTACCCGACGAGAATCACTACTCAGACTAAACCGGGACTCGCCACTATCCACTGAACATCACATTGGCCCACACTCCAATGTTGATGTTTCAAACTCCAGTTCAAACGAGCGCGTTTATGCGCAGACGTGAGGGAATGCAAACTGCTGGTCTTCTGGCATACAGGCCAGCATGATTGAGTCTCCTGTAAACAGTTTGTCTCGAAATTCGTATTCCTGTGGCGACTGTGAGCGCCGAACCCAGTGCTCTGGCAGTACTGCCCCTCTGACGTCGTGCACTTATTACCAGATATCGGTCTTGGCTAGGGATTGTGACTCTTGGTCGACCTGATACTGATTGTCGGGTAACATCTCCCGTTCTTTGAAACCTCTGCCACAGTCTTGAGATCACAAACTGGTCCACATTCAAAATTCGAGACACTTCGGTTTATGATCGTCCGGATTCCAGCATTCCAACGATTTTCCTTTCGCAAATACGCCCAATTGGCGTCTTTGGGCCATCATTCACCTTGTTTGATGGTTAACAACGTTCCTTCGCACAACAGTTGCACGAAACTTGTCTGAACTGCCTATGCTGTGTGAATCGGTTTCTCTGCGTTCCGACATGCGCAGATGTTTCGCGCAGGACGTAGTCGACTGAAAAGTTTTGCATAAACCCAATGTTTCTTCTTCACCCAATTAATATCCGCAAGAAATTTGGAATAATTTTACGAATATTTACTCCATGTTTTTCGCATTTTACGATTTATAAACTTTTGGACACCAGTGTATATTACAAAGATATATTAAATCTAACATGTTAAAGGCCAGACACATATATTAAGTATTACATAAATTTAATTACTGTAAATTTCAAATAATTGCAGTTTCACATTCCTTGGTTTTAATTTAGAAGGCGTCTTTCATTTTCTAAATTTATGCCATGCCAGATCAAATGAAACCAATCCTAGCATTTCTCAAAGACAAAGATACATCGGCTGACGTATCCAAATACAAGTAAATTGCGCCTCACAACGACTCTTTTATTAGCAGCCCATGCTCCATTAACTAGCAGAACAGTGGAATATTCATAAACGACCATCCAGCGTAATTGCCAGAACCCCCTTTACCTAGGAAATGATAGAAAGATATTTAAATTATTCCCTCGTGCGCCGTGGGTATGAGCAATTATCACAAAACGGGAAACGGTTAATAGGTAGCAAAAATATTATCAGTTTCACTTCGCATTCCATATTTATGGAAAGCACTGTGTGCTAAATGCCGGTTTTGACTTATGGCGTCAAAACGGCGTTGTCATGACAGCGACCCTTTGAAACGATAAAGTCCTCCGTTTTAGTGCCTTCTTAGACTTGTGGGGCTGGGGAACAAATTGAAGCGCCTTTGGGTGGGGGAAAAGTCAATAGCG
>BPLR01018417.1:0-16777 GCA_021605095.1 Caerostris extrusa | reverse complement strand
TATATAATATATATGAAAAAAATGAAAATTAAAGGTGATTTGATTCACAAGAGCAGTTCACTGAAGGTCGGGTTTTTCAGAGTTCTCAAGTCAACGACGAATCTATTTTTTTACTAGGTCTGCGGAAGGCCTTATTTATCACACAGCGTGATACACGAAACGACAAATGGCTCACTCTTTTAAAACAGGTGGAAACTTCGGTCTGCTCAATCACTTCGGAGAAAAAGACAACATTTCTTATCGGCTCATCGCAGAACTTTCATTCTTCTCACCAAAAACCTCCCTTTAAGAAAAAATTCGTTAAGATGGGGAGAAGGCCAGTTTCCCTCACTTCTTACTGGAGTCGACACTTCTTCAGCCCATGGTCTATCAACAACAATCCCTGTAGCAACTCATCACGTAGTCCATATTCCATCTGTAATTGTTTTGACCTGAAGATCGCACAGCAATCGCTCATTTCATGAGGTCTCATTTTCTATGACACTGATTAACTGCAATCAGATTGGAGTAACAGGTTATTCTTGTTAGTACAAACACTAACTTCATGTAATATAAGTATCCACAACATTGCTTTTCTGCTGCCAAATTTGAGTGATAGGTTATTATTACGTACTTGTTAAAGAACACACATTCCTCTCTCCTGGGAACGAAATGCTACAACTATTCCCATGAGAAAATGCCACGATCTTTTAAAAATATCTCAGACAAATTTATTAATTTAAAACTAAATAAATTAAAATTAACTAAAGACTTTGATAATATATTTAGCTGAGAAATGTTTAAAATAAAAGCTATTTTTTAAAGATTTAAACCGTTCACCTGATTTATTCCTTGAATGAATAAACATTGATACAGTTGTTTTAAATTAATAAATACACAAAATGTCGTTGTATCAGTTTTAAATAAAAGCTTAAAATATGTTATTATTAGCACCGTATCGTTTCATTTTTGTTTATGAATTAATACCCGAGCATTACTGGAATTGTATTATGTCTCCATGGGACAATTGTGCATATGGGCTTGGAAAACGTTTTCCGTATTTATCGTGTTTTGAATAAAGTAATGTATTGATACAATTTTTTTAACCTGTTCTCTTCATGTACAAACTGTTAGAGATGATTTATGAGCTCCATAATGAAACAGATTGCACTCTGACTGAATGATTTAACTCTACGATACTAAGTTTTGTTTTGGTACATTTCCATTTTTCTGTATTTTCAACACAAAAAGTCATCTATTGTTTGTCTTATGTACCTGATTTGTGCAGTTTTTTGTTTAATTAATGTTTTTACTAAATTTTTTCATCCTATGTGTGGGTTCAGTTAGAATAGCCCACTGTAGTCCATGCACGCCGTAAAGGTGACTTAAACAGTGCAGTGTCCGGGCATAGCCGGATGGGGCAAAGTCGGACTTCTCCTTTGGGTGTCCCATATGTGTGTTGAAGATCACACCAAAGAAGCTGCATTTACCCTTCCCTTTATCATGATTCGTCGTTTAAAGACGTGGACTCATGGACTTGATCTAGATATTGCTATCGATCAAGTGGGGATAGAAACAAACAACACTAAATTTCATTTTTAATTCCAATTACTGAAATTCTCATAATCCTAATTTTTCTGATTTTTTTTTTTTTTTGGAAATTAAAAAGTTGTTTAAAAAATTAATATTTTAAATTCAAATAAATTTTAAAATTTACATTGTAAGGAGGAAGAAATTTTAAAATTCACCAATAGAAGGAAAATCATAATTGCCACCAACGGTTTCTAATTTGAACCCCTTTGAACATCAGCTGCTCCTGTTGACCACAGAGTCGTGAATACAAATTCTATATATTAATTATATTTTTGTTAATTAAAAAGAAACAAACTGTTACGTTACCATCTTCCATATCTCCTTTTTCTATTCCTTGTAAAAAATAGTAAAACCAGCCTCTTGTTTCTAAAATCTGATATGCTATTAATGTATCATTATCCTGTAAGACATTAAATAAATTATAAGCATACGTTAAAAGATGAGATGCTTAAATTCAAGAATAAGAATAATTTTTTTAATAATTTGAAACTATTTATTAGAAATGGAGCACAAATTAAAAATAAATCAATAACAGTTTTAGTTATCTTTTTCAAATTCTCATATTTTTTGTTTAACTAGATGTTTCTCGAAAGATGCATCACAATTTAAAGCCAAATAAGAGGGACATATTTAAAAGAAAGAATAAATATAACGATGAAAAGAGCTTTTAATAATGCAATATAAGAAAAGTAATAATTCGAGTTTAATTAAAAGTTGGAAATTTAAGGTTGATTACAATTTAAGAATTTCTTAAGATTGATCACAATTTAAAATTTAAGGTTGATTACAATTTAATATTGAATTTAAAATTTAAGATCACAATTTAAAAATTTAATGTTGATTGCTATTTCAAAATTTAATATTGATTACAAATTTAAAAATTTAAGATTGATCACATAAAAAATTGATTACAATTTAAAAATTTAAGATTAATCACAATTTAAAAATTTAATGTTGATTACTATTTCATTTAAAAACAATTTAAAAATTTGATTACTATTTAAAAATTTAAGGTTGATTACTATTTCAAAATTTAATATTGATTACAATTTAAAATTTAAGATTAATTTTAAAATTTAATGTTGATTACTATTTCAAAATTTAATATTGATTCAATTTAAAAATTTAAGATTGATTCAATTTAAAAATTAATGTAAATTACAATTTAAAAATTTTATGTTGATTACAATTAAAAATAGATTACAATTTAAAAATTTAATGTTGATCCCAATTTAAAATTTAAAAAATTTAAGATTGATTACAATTTCAAAATTTAAGGGTTAATTACTATTTAAAAATTTAATATTGATCCCAATTTAAAAATTTGAGGTTGATTACAATTTCAAAAAATTTCATTTTATGGGAAAGTTTTTCTAATTTTTATTATCAATTATTTTCTAATTTGAAAAATTAATGTTAATTATATCCCAGTCATTTAAACACAAAACATTTTTTAACTATCACCTCAATTTAAAAATTTCTTCCGAATTCTGTTACCGTTCATCGTATAATCTTCAAGGTTGGATTCTATCATTCAATTCTTTGTTTTCTTACGAAGTTTGAAAAATATTTCGTTCCGAAAATTCAAAAGGAAATTGATGCTTTATCTTCTTCTTTACCATTGGAATTTGTCTTTGACAATCACTTTGCAGTTGAACTATTTCACCCGATTCAGGAACTATCAAGAAGAACAACAATGCCGTATTATGGAAAGTTCAAGGACATCTTCAACTACTACTTCAAGGTTACGTTTTGCAGTTTGAGACCCTAAAGTTCAGGCTTTCTTCTTAAATAATACTTCACAATCTGTGCAGTTGAACTATTTCTGTATTCAGGAACTATAGTAGAACCGCAATTAAAAAGTTCAAGCGACACTAACTATTATTTCAGTCAACTTGTTACTACTATGGAAAGTTCAAGGTCGACTTAATCTACTATTTCAAGACTACTTTATTGGTAATTAAAGTTCAAGGTTACTTAACTATTACTCCAAGGTTAACTTATTAGTTAGCACTACCTGGAAAGTTCAGGAACCATTACTTCAGTACTTAAAATTCGTCTCTAACTACTACTTCAAGGGTTACATTAGCACTACGGAAAGTTCGTTACTTAACTATTTTATTACTACTATGGACGGTTCAATGTTACTTAAGTACTACTTCAAGGTACTTTTATTAGTACTATGAAAAGTTCAAGATTACTAACTACTACTTCAAGTTACTTTTTATTAGTATTTAAAGTTAAATGTTTTGGTTCTGAATTACTTTGTATTTAAAGTTGAAGGTTCTATTGTCCAGGACTGCAATATTATTACTACTTCAAGGTTACTTTATTATACTAAAGTTCAAGAGATTACGAACTATTACTTCGAGGTTACTTTATTAGTACTATGGAAAGTTTCAAGTTACTTAACTGCTCTTTCAAGGTTTACCTTATTAGTATTTAAAAGTTCAAGGTTACTTTGTTGGTACTTAAAGTTCAGGTTAAATACAATGATATTCGACTAGGATAATTGTACCAAGGTATAAGAGTATAATATAAGATAAGATTTCAATAATATATTAAAAATTAATAATTTTTAATGGAAATAAACTGTAATCCAAATTGTATTGCATGCCAATTTTATTCATATTGAATTTCATCATTTGTATTAAAACAAAAAAAAATTGCTTAAAAATTATTTTCTTTAAGAAATTTGTTAGCTTTTACATCTTACATCCTTAGCTACATCTTACAATACAAATTATTAAATTATTAAAGGTTTTTAATTATATAATACAAACTATTTTTATTTGTTTAAATTATGTTTCGCTCCATTATTTTGAGAAATAATAATAAAAACAAAAAACATTGTTAAAATAAAAAAATGCATTTAATAAAATTTTTTACCTTTATCAATAAGAATCAACATTGAATGTATTTCTCAATGTAGATAGGTCCATTCGCTTATGGTACTGAAATGCAAATTAATTCATGTATCAATGGTAGAAATTGTCAAAAATAGGATAAAAATTAATTAATGAACATACGAAAAATTTATACTTCTCCACCATATTAATTAATTAATTAATTTTTAAATTAATAATAAAGTACGAAAAATATTTTTTATCAAATTAAGAAAAATTCATCGAGGATATTACAATAACAGTTTTTTTTTATCACCACTAACATTGTTTAGGATTGCAATATTGTTATACATAATTAAATAAATTACATTAATTTTTTCTACTTCCAAATTGATGGTATATTCAAATGTAAAAATCATCATTCTATATTGAGTACCGTGCTTATGGTTCTGCAATGTGAATTCATTTATAAATTGTTGAAATTGTCAAATATGATAAAAATTAATTCATAAACATACGGGAAATTTTTCTACTTTCATACCAGCATATTCATTAGTTAATTAAATTTTTAAATTAATAATAAAGCCAAAATATTTTTTTTATCAAATTGAGAAAAAAATTCATCGAGAATACAATAACAGTTTTTATTTTATCACCACTAACATTGTCTTTTTTTCTCTTTCTTAATGCAGCTACAAACACTTAGACAACTTGGTCTTCGATGCCTTAAGGCAAGCGCTGCACATTACTCACTTTGCATTACCCAGGCGGCGCGTGTAACTTGAAGATAAGCCCCGGTCGCGGAGTAACAATGCCCCCAACGCCAACGATCCTGTTAGGAACGGGAATACTGGCAAAAGTGGTTCCCGAACCACTACAAGCCTCCACTGCCGGGACTCAGACCAGAGAGCTACTGGTGCCGAGCGCAAGAGCGCTGGCCACCCGGCCATTCAGGCCCTCCACTAACATTGTTTAGGATTGTAAATATTAAGCTTTCTTTGCAATACTAAACACTTACTTTAATTTTTCCTAATTTTCAAAATTGATAGTATTCAAATGTAAAATCTCCATTCTATAATGCAGAGTTCTGTTTTATCAAATTTGCATTACATGAAATTACATTCTTTTAATATCAGTAAAATTTTTTATGGTAATACCATTACCATTTTTTATCATTCTAATTTTCAACTTGTCATGAGAATATTGAAAAATAAAACCCAACGGATTTTTCTTGAAATCCATAATTAGTTATAGATAATCAAAATAACTGAAGATAAAAAAAAGCCGGTTTATTATAATAACAAAGAACTCGTTAAATAGTTAAAAACTCCATGTTACACCATCCAGAAAATAATAATAAAACAGATTAAGGTTCCAAAAGTTATTCAATGACACCAGTTTATTTCTTTTGAAAACTAAAGAAATATTTTTATCAAAACAATAACGAAAAATCATCCAAAATGTTATAGTAATAGTTTTTACGTTATAATCACTAGCATTGTTCAGAACTGTAAAATTATTATTTTTAAAACTGTTTAAATATTCTTTAAGAAATATTTAATAATGTTTACTTACTTGAAAAAGAATTTGCCATTAAAAAACTCAAATATTGAAGTGATTTACCATTTCACCCCAGGAACTCAGCTTCGTTGGATCTTTTTCTTAACATAGCTTAGAACAAATTTCTCTAAATGTATGGTATTTAAATTGCTGGCAATCTCGAGTTGACTTTTCAGGCTTATTGATTTATTAGGTCCATCTTCGGCATTTACAGGAGAGCTTTGATTCGCCTTTTTATTTATTGCTTACAACCGAGTATCCACAATTTGAAAATCAATCCTTCATCCACCAGAACACACCCCTCTTTAAAGATTATTTAAATGAAAGCAAAGAAACATTTTGTTCACCTAGTATACAAAAACAAATATAACTTTAATGTTCCTGTTTCTTTAAAATGTTTTTTAAATGTTTTTTAAATGTTTTAAAAAAGTCTTTTTAAATGTTTGGAATTCCATAATTCAAAATAAATTTACTAAATTGAATCTTTTAAATATGTTTGATATTCATAATTAAATGAATTTACTACGTGAAGTATTTTAAATATGTTTGATATTCATGGTAAATGATGAACTCATGGTGCAAGATAAATGTCCAACAAGAAGGAGAACCATTTTAAAAGAATCTGTATAATAAATATGAACATGGAATTTTTTTTAATTTTATAAATGAGATCTTCAAAAATGATTTTAATAATAATTTATTAGTACAATAATAGTTAATTTTAAAAAATGCATACTTACTGGTAAAAAATGAAGAAGGTAGTGTACTACCATATGCCAATACAATAATGGTTCAAAACAACACAGAATTATATTAAACATCATTTTTATTCATAGAAAAATGAATTTTATGTGAAATATATCTGAAATATACAAAAATAATAGATCCAGAATAGCATATTTAACATAATCAGGATTATATATATATATATACATACAACCATTACTTTTTAACATAAACATTGATATATATGAAAAATTATTACTTTTATAAATAATTACATTTATAGAATTAAGGTACCAAACACTAACAACAATAAATTCATATCTATGTAAATTGTACTAATAAAATAATATTTTTAGACTAAAAAAATTTCAGGTGTAATGAGAACTTAAATTGATTGAAAAACGAACAAAAATTAATAAACAAAAGTAAAATCATAAAATTTGGCCGAAACACAAATTCACCACATTATATAACATCCATTAAATCAATACTGCGTTTTTATTTAAAAAAATATATAATTGATATATTTTCAATAATATTGAATTGCTCATTCAGGCTGAGTTAGAAATTAGAATAAAAGAACATGGGACCTCTAATTGTTCAATTACAAAAAATATAACATAAAAACGTATATTTTAGAAAAAATTAATTAATTGGTCCATAAATTAATAAAATTGTTTAATTAAATAAAATTAATTAATAAAAAAATTCAAAACACACTTTTGAATAAATAAATGAAATTTTGAATTGGCTTTCAGAATCTGAATTAAATGATTTTTATACAAACCTAGTGCCATTACTTCACCGTCAAGAAGTAAATGTTTGTCGAAAAACAAATTAGTTTTGTTCTACGTGCAACCACAATGTTCAGCAAATTTCGAAGGATTTTTAATTTATTGTAATGATTAGTAAACAATGGATCACTGTATAACTCCGCCTTCTCTGTATAATCGTAGAGATTTACTGAAGAATTTTTTTAATCTGTTGTCTTTAAACTGTGAATCATTCCATTACATGTTGCAGATTAATACCATTAGTAAACAGCTGTATCTGTTAATGTGTTGCATTAAAGGAAACTAGGCGAATGTTACTACTGTGTCCAAAAGTAAGACCAATTTTCAAAAAATTCCGGGGCTTATGGAATTTCGGGGTTTTCGTGTTTCAATTCTTTTGGGGTTGCTGCACTGTCCTTGACATCTGTGGGAAATTTGGACTTCAATATTATTCACAATATGCTTAAGTTACGCTTGACTTTGTGAGGATTTTCAAAACTGATCCGGCGATTTTGAAATGTCTGAATCAATTGAGCAAAGAAATTGCATTCAATTTCTTAGTTTGCGGAAAATTTAACGTTGCGGAAGGCATTCGGTGAGTATTCCTATATCGGAAAGAAGAAATGCTGAAGTGGTATAAACAGTTCAAAGCAGAGAACGCGTTGAAGGCAGCCCCCTGTTCCACCATCAACCTCAACGGACGAGTCACATCCAAAAAATTAAAGATTCGGTGCTTGCAAAGTTGTGTCGTTTTACAATTAGAGACCTTGCTTATGATGATGGAATTTTAAAAAGATCGGTCAATATCATTTTGGCCTCAAACGCGTCAAATCTCGATTAGTACCGAAACCACTGAATGCGCCAGCTCACACACATTGATTCTTCGCGACTTTTTCGCCAAAAATGAAATCCATATCGTTCCTCACCCACCGTTCCACACCGTGAAACTTCACAGCTATTCCCTAAACTCGAAAGACCACTCCGGGGAATCATTTTGAGTTTTAAATTCAAAAAAGTGAATCGCCGAGCGCTTTTTTAGCATACATTGAGGATTGTAAAAAACATTGTCATTGCATTGTGTCCGAGGGGATTACTTTGAAGGCAATGAAATAAATTTGGAAGAATAAATAAAAGAGCTTTTGGAAAAAAAATAATTGGTTTTATTTTTTTTAAGGCATTATTAGTACAATAACTTTACTTTTATAATTACATAAGTTACATATATAAACAAGTAAAGTTAAGGTATAAATTACGTATAAAAATAATCAAACTTATTTAAAAATTTTATATATAAGTGACGTTAAAGTGTTTTATAATTATTTGACAATAATTATATTTACTTTTTATAACTTTTTAAAATTTTACTTTAATTGTAAAATAACTTTTTTGTAAAGTGCCATTTTTTAGGTTCAAATGGAGTGTTGTCTACTAATTTATTGTACTTTTTGACGTATAAATGTTGAAATTTAAAAAATGTGTTCATTTGTTTTAGCCAGTGATTCGGTCTTTCATGAGTGTTAAAAACATTGTACTTATACTGTAATTTTTTTATCATGGGAAAATGTATTGATTTGGCTCTCTTTAAATAGTAATTTTCTTGGGGATATACGTTATCCTATTTTTATATTTTACTTCAAAATATTTTTTAGTGCTAAATCATGAGTAATATTACCAATTTTCAATACTATTATTATTATTATTCAGCAATACCAACATTAAGTTTTTTAATGTATATTAATTTTATTTATAGATTAAAGTACTTATACTAACTTTACTTTATAATTGTTGTGTTATTTACGATATATCGTATAGAATATAGTAACTTTTATTTTTTCAGTTTATGCTTTTTTAAGTAGCAAGACAAAATTGTGGTAAAATGATTAGGCATGAACCAATTCATATTAGTCTGAGTGCCAATGTATTGTTGAAACCATGATAAACATTTATCAATCTTTCATGTTATCATGCCAGGAATTCATCAAGAATCTTCATAAATAGAATTTAGTTTCTTTTGTAATGATGACAATTAATCACAATATATATCCTTCCAATGCACTTTAAATGAATTCTCCATGAAAATTTTTCTGTTTTGAATAAGTTTTTTTAAATAAAATTATTCGTAAATACTTAGTTGTCGAGAAAGCCTTGTAGAAATTGCTATCATCCAAACTTTATTTTCTAATTTGCTATATCGAATTTTTTTCTTTCTTACACCACAAAAAGTCCAATAGATTCAAGTATAATAAATAAATATACATGAAGTATTAGGATTTCCTCATGCTGTATATTTATTTATTATAATTTTGACCAAGACTAAGTATTAGGCTCCATGTATAATAAATAAATATATGTGTAAGTATTAGGCTTCATGAATATAATGAAGTATTAGGCTTTTTGTATAAAATGAAGTATCAGGCTTCATGTATACTCAAGGCCAACTGTTAGGCTTCCAAAAAGCCTAATACTTGGTTGTATCTAATACTTCACATCTAATAAAAAAAGCCTAATACTTGGTTAGCTACTATTTGGCTTGCAGTAAGGTACACCAAGCATTAGACTTCATGTAGCAAAAGGATTAGGATTCATGTAGCAAAAGTGTTAGGCTTCATGTTATGAAAATGAGGACCGTTTCAGAGCTATGGGAGAGATTAAAAAGTAAGAATCGGAGTGAGACACACTAGCTAGATTCAATACTAGACAAGCTGAAATGCAGTAGCTCTTTCAGACTTATAACAGGACAGACTGTCTGGGTGAACACTTATATCGTATAGGTGTATATGACCATGCCTACTGTCGTCTTTGTGGCTTGAAAGAGCCTATGAAGAGAAAATACCTGCAATGTTGCAAGACACCCGTGGAACTGACTTTCGAGACTGCAAGATATTGGAGTGCCATAGAGCTCTTGTGGCAATGGCTTCGGTGTTTGCTTCTTCTACCGTGTTTTGATGTTTTTTGTTCTTTCTTATTGTATTTTTTATATGTTTATATTCCCTGCCAATGGAAGTAAGACATTTCTTGTTTTTAAATGCATTTGATACATTAATTTTATTTTTTATTGAAACTACCTTAATAAATATTAAAATGTTATCAAAACCTGAATATCATTTAGTAAAAGATTATAATGTGCAATCCAGACTATAACGAAGTCAATGTAACGTGTAACAAAGATAATTGATATTATCAGCCCTTATCAACTCTTGTCATATACACCTCCATTATAGATATCTCCTTTTTAGATTTACTAGAATAATTTAATTTCAAGTATTTTATTAAGAATTTTATATTTGTATTTGCTTAAAAATAACATAATTGTGCAATAGAAGTTGTTAAAAAAAATTACTTCAACTAAATCGATTTTTTTTAAAGAATATTCTTTTGTATTCTCAAATTCTGTTAGTAAAAAAAAAAAAAGTATTGTTTCATGTCTTACAAAGGAATATAAGTATTTTAAAATTCTCAAAAATATTTGATAACGAACGTTAGTATTCATATACACATAAATCGTTAATTAATTAGAAAATAATTAATCATTGATATTTCGGTTTGTTTATTTTGTATTACAAATTAAGAGATTCTTATTTATTTAATCAGGATTCAATAAAATTTGAAATCCTTAATTAAATAAATCATGATTATTTCATTAATCAATTTATTTTACATTTTAAGCAAAAAAAATGTAAAAGAAAACATTACCTTATTTAAATATGAGTTCAGCAATAATAAAATAAAGACATTAATTAATAATTTATGTAAAAAAATTGTCAACAAATTAATAATGTTCAGTAACCGTGCTTCTTCCTCGTATGCACTGCAAGAGCGCCCCCTGTAACGTTTGGGGAGAAAAGATCAATAGGCACGAGACTCTCACCCCGAGAGGAAGCACAGCGCAACCGGCTCTACCGCTGAGAAACGTTTAGTTTACAATCTCATTCCGAGAGGAAATATTTTTATTTTTGGCTTAGAAGTGGAATCCTTCCACGAATATTTAATTACATATCTTTTAAATATGCTCCAGGTTGTATGTTTTAATTGTGTGCGGTGTTTGTGCGCTTGTAAATAAAGCTATGTGTTCTGAAACCTGTGACTCAAGTCCCAACCCAAACACACCCAGTTACACAAACAATGACAACACTACAGTTGCACATTCTGCGGTTTGTAATAGAAAGAATAAAAGTTGCCTTGAATGAATGAATTAGCATAAACAATTCAAAAAATTGTTAGTACTTAACAAATTTACCTTTACATGAGCTTATTGTTTAAAGTTATAAATTTCGAGAATGTTAAAAACAAATCTTGTATGGAATGTATGACAGCAAAGAATAATTTGTTTCATAGCTCTATAAATAACTACCACTTTTTGTAATGGAAGGTTCGTTCTTTTATTTAGATACTTTTTAACAGTATTTTATTTACAACCAAAAAACAAAGGTAAAAAAAAAAATCGTATGAATATATACATAAAAAAAATATATATATATACAAAGAAAAAGTATTATCTCATTGAAGTTTTAAACCACAATTCAGCATTACATTGTTAAAAATAAGAATATAATTCTTTGTTCTTTTTAGTTCAAATTGCTTTTTAGAAATTCCTTCCGGTTTAGTTGTGTAAAGTATTATCTCATGCAAATTCTAAACCACAATTCAGCTTATTATAAAAAATAAGAATATAATTCTTCGTTCTTGTTTAGCTCAAATTGCTTTTTAGAAATTCCTTCCGACTTAGTTGTGTAAAGTATTATCTCATTGGTTTAAACCACAATTCAGCATTGCATTGTAAAAAATAAGAATATAATTTTTTTGTTCTTGTTTAGTTAAAATTGCTTTTAGAAATTCCTTCCGGTTTAGTTGTAAAGTATTATTTCATGGAAGTTCTAAACCACAATTCAGCATTGCATTATAAACAAATAACGAAACAACTCTTTGTTCTTGTTTAGTTCAGGTTGCATTTCTAGAAATTCCTTCCGGCGTAGTTCTGCAAGCATTTGGCTTTTGGTAAACTGAAAAATGAAAAAAATTTTGTAAATAATTATGCAAAAAATGTTTTAAAATTTAAAGAAATATCCCACATTTTAATAACTCGATCTTTAATTTTGAATGCAGTAATTAAGAATCACAAAATACATTACTAATAATATTTATATCTGTTTTATTTTATTTCATTACTTTTCCTGTGGATAAATTAGAATTGGTGAACTCTAACGCGTTTTATATAAAACAGAGAAAATGAATAAGGCCCATCGACTTGTTTGCTCGGAACTGGACTCTAACTTACAACAGAATGGTGATTCGTGTACTCTTTACTGAGGACATGTCTTGATCACACCGATTTCTATTATGGTGCTTCTAGTTTTTTAAATTTTTATCCTTAAAACATTTAACTTGTTTTTAACTTTTAAAGTCTTTGGGCGGTTTTTGTTAAGAATGTTTCGTCTTTTTCCCTTTGTAATTTTGATTAGTTTATAAATTTGTTTCTATTGTAAGTGGTCAAATTTGTATGGATTGCGTTCTAATAAAGCCATAGGTAATAACAACAACAACCTTTTCCTATGGCAGTTCTTCTCTGATTAAATGAATTAAAAATTAGTAAACCACGCATGTAAGCAGATCATAGTAATGGGAAATAATGCTTACTAAGTTCCATACTTTGATAGTCATTGGTTACGAGAATTGGGAACAAATCCATAACCTCTACCTATATAACTGCCATGACTCATTTATCTTAAACTCTTACTGTTAAAACACGGCTAATCGACCGTGTAGTTATTCCCCATGTTAGGTAAAATTATTGAGGAAAAGTAAGTAATTGAAAAAATGTTATAAATTATTCAGAAAAAAATATTGTACTGATTTCTCAAAAATAAAACAGGATTATTAGACAATAATATTTAAAAAAAATTATTTTGATGGGCTTCCTTTACGAAATTTACTGGGAGATCGTATCTCATGGTATCATTGGTACTGGTTTTTTCTATTGCATAATGCATCTGTTTTGTGTATTTTAATCTCTGTATTTACTCAAAAAGTATAGTTTGAATGCTTCATTGCAATATAAATTAAGATGACGTGTAGCTACGAAAATATTATTTATAACTAGCAGAAGCAGCATACGTTGTCCTGTCAGAAAAAAAGGCATTGTAGAAGATTGCATATCGCGAATATATTCTCCATGTTCCAACATATGTGCATAGTAATTTTCATGGATATCGTTTGTACGGTATATAAGATGAAATGTTGAAGCACCATCTTTTGGCAAATAACAATAAAGTGGATAGCGCGAACATATTTTCCATACTCGAATACATATTACTACCAATTTTCATACGATTGGTTGAACGGTATAGAAGTTGATACACTGCAGCACCCTCTAGTGGCGACTTACAGCAAAAGGGGTAGCATTAAATCATTTTCCATGTTTTATTAAACACACGCACGATTTCATCAAAAATCGGTCAAGCCGTTTAGGAAGAGTTTACGTACAGAAGAATTATACACATAAAAGTTATAACAGAAATAATATCTCGTCTACAATAACAATATTGTATCCTATTTACTGTCTTTCTATAAAAGAAAAATAGTCTCGAAAAGGCTTTTAATTGTGCTTCTCAGATATGACCTATGTTTAAGAAAATGCAGTAGTATTATGTGATTGTGGGTCTGATGGCCGAGTGACTAGCGCTCTGGCGCTCGGTACCACAGGTATCGGTTCAAAGCCCGCCGTTGCCAGGGGTGTTTGTAGTGGTTCGAATCCACTTTAAACCGTAGGTCCCGGTCCTAATAGGATCGTTAGAGCATTGGGGCCATTGTTACTCCGCGTCCGTAGCTTATCTTCAAGCTACATGCACCCCTGGGTAGTGCAAAGGGAGTAACGTCTGTGCAGCTCTTATGGCATAAAAAGATCACGGTCAATTTGCCCGCTGCATTAGAAAAAAAAATGATGTGATTGATATTTAAAAGTATTTACTTCAAGAATTTTCTCATCTGTTTTTTGCTGCAATGTGACCAATTCAAATCAAAAGTGTGAATATGTCTACTCATGACGAATCCTAATTTTTCCGGGCATTCAGCAGCTGTTCCTACCCATCATGATCTGCTCCTAGACTGGGAGATAAACAATGAACTTCCATTAAAACTTAGTTATTTAAAAACATATTGTATTTGAATACATGGAGTATATTATAACAACACATATTAACAGAGAATTTCGATTAAATTCAAGCAGTTAACTGACCCTGACTTAAAATTTATGAATTTTTTGTACCATTTAATTGTTGAAATAATTACATTAGGAGAAAGTATTATTTCATAATTAACCTTTCAAGAAGATCTGTCTCACTAAAATCAGGGAAGAACTGACTTTATAAGTTCCTCCATGTATTATTTAAATACTTAGACAGTTGTCCTTGAAAGCTCTTTTCGGAATTAACTGTACAGATATATTAAATGAAACATATTTCTAATGGTAAAAAAAAAAACCTATCCTTTTGTCTCCACAAAACACTCCTAACGATTCTAATAATGCAGAAATCTTCCAATTGTTATATATCTTAAAAGAATTTGCACAACTATTTTCCAAAGATGGCATACAATCCATGTACAATGATCTGCAAAACGCTCAAAACAAAGAAGATAAATTGTTTGTTATTTATTCTAGATGGATTTTCCAAATTTTTCAAAACAATAATAAATGTCTGTTCCCTTTTCCGACTAAAAATTTGTTACATTTTGGGCAAGTTTCCTTTTGTCTACCTTGCTGCTGTTCATGCATTGTATTTGCTCCTCTTCTAAAAAATTTTTCCAAGTTAGAAGCTCTCGGCTGCCACCATGTTAAACCATCAACATCATTAAAGCACAAGAAAGTAATCGCCAACATAAGGAACAGCTTCCTTTTTCTACTTTGGTGTTTCATGCATTGTATATTTTTCCTCATCTGAAGTTTTTCCAGGGATAGTAGCCTGCGGCTGCCTCCATGCTATATCATCAGCATCACCAATGCTCAAGAAAACTAACTTAAAAACTAACAGGTCATCACGAAGAACTTACTTATATAGAAAGCCTTGCATTAGATTAAGTTGAAGTACGTTTCATTTAGATAAAATCCAGAAATATTTACTACAAAATGCGAAATTAAAGAAGTCTACTTCTAAAGAATCAAGTATTCTTATTTTGGTTGAGACCATTATCTCAACCAAAATAAGAATACTTGATTTCTCTTGAACTCTTTTTCCCTAATGGATTTCTCTGAGCTTACATTATACAAAACACAGCATTATTATCATCATTTCGATATTTGATTTAGATTTATCATTAAGAAATTCTTTAATATTTTTAATGGTTTTACCATTGAGAAACTGAAACTGAAAAGAACTGATCTTACTTAAGCTCTTTTGTTTTTCAATAAACAACATTTAAACAAACAACCAATTAAAACGTTAATGTTATATCTTAATTGCATGTCGCTTTCAGTACGTATATTCTTTATTTAAAAGTTTCACCATTGATTTTATCATTGAACAATTAAATTAAGGAAGAAAATTAAGGAATGATAATTAAACAACCAGTTATAACTTCAGTAATTGTACCCATTATTTTGCAGAATTAATAATTAAAAATAAATAAGATATCATTCAATTTGTATGAATAACATAATTATTCATTTTGTATGAATAAGATAATTGTTCTATTTTTATGAATAAAAGAATCATTCAATCAATTCAACTGTAGATTAAATTTGATTTTAAGAAAATACAATTCAAAGTGATAAGCAAAATGATGTATCTTACTAATATCAAAATTTAAATTTCTCTGTGACATCTGATTCTTGATGACTAAATGAGCAGTACCAAAGGACTGTTTTACATCAGTGAAAAAGCTTTCATACTGTTTGTTGAAATCGTTAGCATGGATCTCTATATCTGTAGGTACTGGTGTAATGGTTAAATTTCCAACAGTACCCTCCTGAAAACACAGTTAATTATTATCATTTCATTATAGAGAATAATAATTACAAATTCATTTAATTTTTTAGATCAAAAAATTAATAGGATAACTACTCAAAAAAATGAATAGTGTTTTTTTTTTCTAAAAATATTCATTCATTCTTGTAACGTCTCGGTCTATACTGCTTCAAGAAGAGGACCACTTTCAGGTTCATGGGAACACTTTTAATTTTATTATACGTATATATATATATATACGTATAATAAAAATAATATATATATATATATAAATATAATAAATATATATATATAAATATATATATATATATATATAAATATATATATATGAAATAAATATATA
>BPLR01018416.1:0-19760 GCA_021605095.1 Caerostris extrusa | reverse complement strand
ATTGCCAAGTTAATGAAAAACTTTTTTATCACATTTTTCTGCCTATACTTAATTACACAGAAAATTTTGTAAACAGATAAAAAAACAGTTTAATTTAAATTTTTAAATATCGGGTATTTGTTTTTTTAATTTATTTACTTATCCTATAATATAATTTTTTTAATTGCGTCATTACGTTTATTAAATACTTCAAACCAAAAAATTTAAAGACATTTTTCTGATAAAGAATAAACTAGAAAAAAATAATTTTGAATTTACCATGAAAAATAGCATAATTCACATTTATCAAAATATTTTTGCTGTTTATATTAAATGAAAAGAACCGAAACCGAACCGAAACTATATTCAAAGTTAAATAATGATAATTTTAATATTATTGAGAAAATGTTGAATTTATGGTAATTAAATAGAGAAACAAATTGTTTAAAGGCCTCTCTGAATTCAAATTAGCTCCAAGTGCATGTATGTCCTTTTACATATATTTTGCATTGTAAATTAATAATTTCACGTTTACTATAAATAATTGCAGATTTACACGTAAACATTGCTAAAATTACACATGTAATGTTAAAGAAGCAGTTGATTAAAAGATTAAAATATCACATATACTTTACATAATTTTTCCTTTTTTTAAACATACGCAGTTATCATACAAAGAATTTTCAAAATGGGCAACTAAATAAATCTGTCACATCTTGAAATTATTCATTAAATACAACACATGCGTGTCCATACCTCTTCCATACAAAATACATGTCAAAAAAACTTTCCACATTAGCCCTTTTCTTTAAAGCAAAATCGATTAATTAATTTCCTGAAACTTCCAAAACTTGTTTCGAAAATATGATAAAAGCTAATCCAGCTTTTTTTCAATTCTCGTTTAAAAAAAACCTCTACCCACGGTAATCTTGTCAACATCAATGTTTTTGTTAAGGAAACTCAAACAAGAGTGAGGACAATATTGAATCGTCTCTACCTAAATCAAAAGAATGGACACCCCCCGTCAAGTTTCCCTACAGTTCCTTGCAAGATGAAAGGCCCCTGTCAAAACAGTGTCAACGGTTTGGGTTGCTTTAAGTAGCGAGAGGACTAGTGGCATAATGAATAAGACAGTCATGGGAGAGTGAATTAAGTACCTGCTGGTTTAGCACTTAGATTACTTTATTTAATATGTATGTTGCATTTGAAAGTTTATTATTTTATAATTAACTTTTCTCAAATATCACATTTTCGAAAAGATCACATATCAATAAATATAAATAATCATAATAACAATAATAATAACAAAATCGCGTATAAATATCACATTTTCATCTTGAATGGCATTTTACTAGTTTTCCTTATAGATTTATGTTTTTACTTTGATTGGTTTCATATAAAATTTTAATATTTTTTTTTGTCAATCTTAAACAGTAATGTGATATTATTGATTGATTAAAGTCCAGTGAATGATTCTTGAATTTTCTATTTTAATTTCAAATAATAGTTATTTTTTTATTTGTTTTAAAAGGATGAGAAGATTTTACAGAGAGATGCTATGTGGTATTATGTATAGAATATTTTTTTTCATTTCTTAATTTAAAATTATACGTTAAAAGCAATACAATACGGTGTAATAGCGTTAATGAATTTCTTATAACGTTGCTTAATTTGTGCTTTTTAGATATATTTACAATCATATTTTATGATTTTGCTGGAAAATTTATCTTCGTAGATAATAATTTTCTAGATTATTTTAGTGCATGCAAGTAAAAGTTCAATAATTTACATGTATATCATTATAAATAGCAATTAAATATTAATCATTATAAATAGCACTTATTTGTCATTATAAATAGCAATAAGAAAACTTGATGTCCATTTGATTAAGACGATTTAATATTGTCCTCAGCAGTATTGTAATGTTTCAGTTTCCTTATAAAAATCTTGATGTTGATGATGATTTTATTTTTCATTAATTTTTATTTATTTTAAATATAAATGCCTGTATAAATAACAATTCATTTTTATTTATTTTAAATATAAACGTCTGTAATTAAATAGAACAAAAATTGTCTTTTTGGATGAAGACGTTTTAAAATTGTTAAAAATCAGGAGGTTAAAAATCATGAAGGCGTTGATCTTATTGGAAATTTTTAAACAAAATTAAGTGTTAAGCAAGCAAAATTGCAAGATTTATTTATTTATTTTTAGTTTTTCATTTATTTATTTTTATTTTTATTTTTTAAATATTTATTTATTTTTTATTAATGTTTATTAATTACGAGTAAAAAATCAGCACGAAACTTTCGTTCATTTGTGTCTAAATTTGTTAAACCTAACTTTTATATTTTAAAGTTAATATCGAATAGCATTTTTACCAATTCCCCTTTTAGATTTCTGTTTTTATTTTGATTGGTTTCATATAAAATCATTAATGTTTTTTGTCAATCAAGTTCATTTTCTAATTGGTAAAAATTTGAGATTATAACTAGTGATAAGTACTAGTACTGCGCGAGAAAATAAAAACCTTAGTGGTAGATTTAGAATTATATAAAAAATGAAAAGAAGAAAAGAAAGATTTAGAATTATATAAAAAATAAAACTGAATATTAAAATTAATAAAAAATAAATAAATATTTTTAAAAAATGAAATAAAATAAATAAATGAAAAACTAAAAAATAAATATATATATTAGAAAATAAATAGATAATAAATAATAAATAAAAATATTTTATAAAATAGATAAATAATAAATGAAAAACAAAAAATATATGTTATAAAATAAATAAATAACAATTTTTTATTGAGTTCTGATATAAAAGTGTAATAAACTTTCCATTTTGATTTTAAGTATGATCAATAATACTTTCGTGATTTATAAATTTTTTGATTTGGATATTGCATTTTCTATTTATGTATTTATTTATTCTTTTCAAATCATTAAATGTAGCTGTATTTCAAATACTAAACATTTCAATTTTGCTTTTTAAAAATCTTATTAAAATTTTTAAAGGATATTGTGCTTAAAATTACGATGAGATATGATGTATAGCACATCAGATTATTGAAAATTTCAAACTATTATTCAAAGTTACACTAGTATATTATGGGTTATCTAAATAAATATGACGCTGTAGAAGGACATCATATAGTACTAACTTTTTTTGCTTTATTTTATTTAAAATATTTAGCAATTATTTTTAATAATAATGGTTTTTTAAAACTGTCAATGGATCATGAAGTAAAGAATAGGATTTTAATAACAAATGCAAATGTTTATCATCATTTTAAAATCAAAATAAAATATTAAACAACTGCATTTAATGTAAGAATACTTCGTTTAATTTATAAATTCTCTGAAATATTCAAAGTTTGCTCATTCATTAATACTACTTAATTAAGTAGTATTTCTTTCTCGTCAGCTTGAAGTGGTCTCAAGAGAACTTCCATGAGCCCTTGAGATTAATTTACATTCCGAAAACTAAGCGATTATGATTCAAAATTTAACTCACTCATTTGCATGTGATTATAATAAATATTGCACACAAAGTGTATTTTAGATTTAAATGTCACATATTATTATAATAATTTTATTTGATAATTAACTTTGCTAAAATGATGCTGTGCATTTTTATTAAAATGTGAAAATATTAATTTTAAAGAATATTTACGATTTATTATTTAATATTTAATTTATATTTACTGAACGAATGTAATAAGCCACGTGGAATTAAAAATATCACAGTTTTTTATGATTTAAATTTTATAAGATTCAAACACTATATTTATTGAAGTATGAAATCATTATATTGTAAATAAAATTTTTAAATATTTCTTTAAAACATTTTGATATATTTTGTATTACAATATGAAATAAAACCTTTAATTTAAATAATTGTTTTATCAGGTAATTATTTGATTATATTATAAGGTAACATTAGGTATTACAAAATTTAAACACCATATATTTTATATCTATAACAGTATTATTATTATTATTATTATTATTATTGCAAAGAAATAGTTAAAACTTACGATCATTTTATTGTAATATGAAATAAATTACTCAATTAAATAAAACCTTTACTATATCTAATTGTTCTATCAGTTAATTATAAAATTATATAACAAAGTTATATTAGGCGTTACAAATTTAAACACCATATATTTTATATTTATTGCAGTATAAACAACATTATATTAAAAAAGATGCTATAACGAAATAGTAAAAACTTTTTATCTTTTTTATTGCAACATAAAATAAATCAATCAATGAAATAAAATCTTTATTATAACTAATTGTTCTATCATTTAATAATTTAACTTGAAGGACCACTTAATTCAACTGTTGAAATATTTTTTGTTTGAATTTTAAATACTTATACTTATTAACCATCAAAATTTATTTTTCTTACAGATGAATTTCTTTGGAGCTGAATTTCTGGATGAGAGGTACGTATTCATATATATATAAATTTTAAATTACTAAGAGTGTAAATTATATTATTACAAAATAATCAAATAATATTTTTGAATATTGGATTATTGTACTAAATATTTCAAAAACTCATTGAAAAATGAAACTAAAGTTTTAATATTTTATATCTACGTTGAAATATATAAAAAAAAGAATTTTTCCACAATTCTTAAATTATAAATTATGCATTTCTAAAATGATTTTCTATTTTCTAAAATTTTAACACGATATTTTCCGATAATATTTCTTTTAAAAAAATAAATTATGTTCCTATACTAGTACATGCAGAGATAGCATTTTGGGCCTCTTAATGTATTATTTGTCATGAATAAAAACATATAGGGAAACTAAACACTAGGTATTTTAATGTATAGCATTAATATTCATTTGCTGTACTGTACAGCATTGAATAAATATTTTTATTACAAAACTGTTGGCAAACTCTGTCCATTATGTTTTTCCATACAAGCACATTGGCAAATTTTTTCACAAATAAGACTTATTCCATTGTGAACTCATGCTGCTCTTCCTCCAATCAGCATCTGTTTCTCATACTTTGCTGTCACGCAATTCGTCCGTCGATAACGAGCGTTCGATAAAATAGGCACTTTCGTGACATTATTGGGCGTAAAGCTATAACCCAAAGGGGCCAACTGGTAAGGAATGTTTGGATACTTTCGAGACTGCATTTACTTTTGGTTCTTTAGGGCAGTTCAAAACGGTTATTTATTTCAAATATGACAACATTTCATTAGGTATCCGTCAGAGTTATCATAAGGGCGTAATTTTCGGTAAAGTAATCAAATAACTGCACCGCCAACTAGAAAGAAGGCCGGTTTCTAAGTGCTTAAATATTATCCAAATGGATTTATTTAATGAACACGGCTATTATTAGGTTTGCGTGAACAACTGTTGCAAAACCCCAAAGTTTCGATACAATTTTATTGGTATACTTTCAAAAGAATAACAGTAAAAGTTTTCACAATGTCAACAATTTTGTTTCTTTATCGTAGTAGAAAATGATAATGTTCCTTTAATTTCTTTATTTTGTAAAGTATATATTTAGCCAAAAATAAATGCACATAACTTTGACATTTTAAATAGAAAAATTTCAGTGTCGAATTTTGTGATTTATTACTGCTAATAGTTGTTTGACAGTTTATCATCAGTTCAAATCTTTTCATTTAAATGTTAATTTTTTAATCACTATAGTTGATCGATGTATTTTGGTATCAGTGCTGTTAGTTTATGTATTGGGAAAAAAAGCTAGCAATCTATATACTCAATACGACAGTAACTTAAAAACAAGTAATATAAAAATATTTTTTTAAAGTCAATTCCTACTTTTAAGTTGAAATTTTCCTCTTGCATCTGGCGCCATCTATTGGTAGATACATTCAACTTAAATCTAAAAAAAAAATAATTAATTAATTAATATTTGAAAAAACTGTTTTAACATCAAGTGTCATCCACTACAAGTTCAAAAAAAGTATTTGAACTAAAGTGGATGAATAAAAATATTTTATTGACTATTGAATATTTGAATTATATATATATAGTGAATGTGAACTAATAGTAGGAATTGAAAAAATATGCGGAAAATTTACAAAGAATAAATATTGTTAAATAATGCAACTAAAGACTTAAATTTAAAATAAATTAATTCGATTTTATTGGTAAAAAAATTCTTTCAGTTTATGGGATAGGGGAAATAAAGAATCGCATTAAACTTGGGAGAAAACATTGCAGCCATCTTAAAAGGAGGTGAGTGTGATTTATCGCTTAATTCCCCATTATCCACCCATTCTTTTTTTTTTTTTGTACCTTGTTGACTTCTCGATAAATTGGTTTCTCACTTCCTCCCATCTATTTGGGCTACTGGCAATATGAGTGAAGTTACAACACACGATAACAAATGATGTGTGTTCCCGTTAACAATATAATTTCTTCAACTTATAAAGTAGTTTATTTTGATCACAAAATCATTGCTTCCCATGTGATGTTTTAAATTTAAAATGATAGGTATATCAAAAAAATAAAAATAAAGCATTTTGATGAATAAATATTTAAATTAATATTTATTATGCTGATTTATTGCGGATTTAGACATAAGATTGTCAAAAACGTCTTCCTTGTTAAAATTACATTCATAGTTCATGATCGTAGCTTGATAATAGATTGAAATGCACAATACCTCTTTGAATTATTTGTAGACGAAATATTTGTATATTATTATTAATTTTAGTGTGGCTATTAGTTTTTGCTATTCACACCATCACATTCGTTCACCCCTATGATAATTGTGTTCTTCTGATGATTTTCAATTTCTTTGTTTTTGCTGATGCTCCTTCGAAATGTGAATAAATTCATTTTAAAAGGTCCCTAATTTTTGATAAAACATTTTAACAGACTTATTAGGAATCACACGAAAATTTATTAATAATAAATGCTTTTTAAATTTAATTAAATAATTAATTTTAAGTTTAATTAAGTTATTTGATTTTTTTAATAAGTTCATTGTAAAAATATTATATTCCTGTAAAAACATTTTATTCCTGCTATTGTCCATTTTTTTTTTTAATTACAAAGTTCAATAGCACCATAAGTGTTTCTATGTTGATTCAGGCATTATAAAACTTAATTAAACCAACTTTAAACTACATACACTGGTCTAAATATGACTGTAAAATAATAGGCGTAGAGTGACAACCCTACTGTAAAACAAAAAAAAAAAATATATCTCCTGTCTCGAAATCTGCCAGTAAGCAGACGGCCTTGGTCCAACATGGGACTATTGCGCCAATGAAGAGGAAAATCCTTATTATTATTAAAAATTTTTATTCGTTAAAATTATTTATATAATAACGCATAATATACCCGCATAATAAATCCGTCATATGTATCCTCATTAATATTGTAAATCATACAACTATGAATAGTATAAATATGAAATCTTTTTTTAAAAAAATAATGCATTACTTAGATCCATATTAATTGATTTATATATGCATTAAAATTTTTCGTTCAATTTAACAGATGTTTTAATATATTATTCATGTAAATTCAACTACAAAAATTCTAAAATTTTAAATGTGTTGTTTAAAAATCAAAATCAGTTCAAGATGAATTAGTTATGTAATATATCTGAAAATAAAGGATTTATTAAAGAAGTTATTTGCATAATTGAATATGTAAAAATGAAGGAAACTCATTGTGTATGTTGCAAATACAGCTCAATGAAGAAATGCAAAGAGTTTTTAAAATTTAGAGTGTATTTTTATGCATAAAAAATTTTTATAATGTTTTTTATAATGTTTTGTCAGTGTGCAGGGATTTTTAGAAAGAACTTGCGAAAATCAATATGCATATTTTCATATTATATACACACGCAAACACACACAGTCATATATATATATATATATATATATATATATATAGAAAGAGAGAGAGATTCGAAATTTCTCTTGTTTTTCAACAAATTTAAATATCTTTAATAATAATAAACAATATTTTATCCAAATTTCCCATTAAATAAAATTACCCTTATAATATATTTCATGGAAATATATGAAATTCATTTTAATGTTTATAAAACTGCTTTAAGCAAAATATTTTTTTTTTTTTTTTTTTGTAATTTTTACGTGTTTTACGAATTTGATTCTTTTTATCATTTTATTTTACAAAAATTTTATCTCTTTTAATGTTTCCTTAAGATTAAATTCATATTAAGTTATTATTAATAAATGATAAAATTTATTTGTATCCATCTTGTATTGTGGTATTTAAATAAATACAATTAAAATATCATTGATACGATTAAAATATAAATAATAATAGCTAAGTATATAGAAATATGCTTTGCTGCTTTGTTTTTAACTTGTTTTAATCCATTTATCAAACATTCGTAGCATTAAAAAGCAAATATCTTCAAAGCAGTTCTACGTTAAAAACCACATGAAGTATATGAACAAAAAATTTTAAGAACACAAAATTATTCAACCATTTTTTATGCTTAATATAACTTCTTCAGAAACTTAAAAAGTGAATAAACCACTGAATTTTATATATTTTTAAATGAAATTTTGAGGTAATCTTTCTCGTAGAATTTACTTGTCACGTTTGATTTCAAAATGTATTTCAGTCATACTTTTCAAAAACAAACATTGTTTAAAAATTCAATCTAACTATATTTCTCAGAGGAAAAATGTATATTTAGTATTAACTAGCACAATTTAGTATATAAATAAACATTGGATGTTTACCACAAGAGGCGCATTTATTAACGACAGCTTTCTATTTTTTTTTTTTTTTTTTTTTGCATCACATTTAGATTTACTTATTTTTCCCAAATTGTTTCTAAAAAATTTTTTTGCAGTAAAGTAAAATATAATTATAATAAATATTTATGCAATCTTTTTTAATATAATTAGTTTCTAAGAAATACATTTTCTGGGATTAAAAACTTAAGAAGTTAATTTAGTTTTTGACTGTTAAGTTCAAGCAATTGTCAAGAATACCAATTAATAAATTTAGATAATAATTATTCAATTTTAAATACAATTGCAATTCTTTCATATAGTTTTATGAAATTCTCACCAAATAAGTACTCTATAAATAAAAAGTGATTAATTTTACAAGTAAAAGTAAATTATTTTAAAAATGTATACCTCTAGGGACAATTTTTGTATCTCAAGTGTGTAGAAGGTACTTAACTCCCCCAAAAAAATAAGTTAGTGGGAGTTAAAAACGAGAAATAATGCATCACATTACCTAAAATTTTTTAACTAAAAGTCAAATTTTTTTGTGAGTTAGAACATCCCCCTCTTTCTTCTTCATTGACACAACAGCCCCTATGTGGTCCAAGGCCGTTTATCTACTGGCAAATTTCGAAACAGGAGTTGTTTTCTATTTACCCGATAGGATTGTCAGTTCTGCACCCAACATTCTACAGTCATATTAGACCTGAACCTACGGTTTAAAGTGAATTCGAACCACTTCAGACATCCAGGGCACCGACGGAATTTGAACCCTAAACGTGTGGCATCGAGCGACATCCCTCAAGCTGCTCTTTCACTTTTTGTAAAATACAAAATACATTGAAAAACTATCGTCAGTGGAGCGTATATTGCTTTCGTATAGTGAAGTCAATATTCGACATTTGATAAATTTTTCAGAATACGCAGTAGAACTTCTGTAAGTCGAACTTCAAAGAGATGCCAAATAATTCGAGTTATAGAGTTTTCGACTAATGGAGGATTTCGACTTGCGCGGATTTTGTAAGGAAATATTCGACTTGTAGAGGTCTAGATTCTTTCTAACTTATTTTGAGTTAGTGAGGTAAAATAAATAAAAATTCAAGTTACAGAGGTGCAATTTAAAAAGTTATATTATGTACTACAATAAAAAATTAAAATAATTCGAAACAACCTTAAAATTAAAAATATTAAGTATTAAAAAAGTCAATTATTATTATTATTTATTTATTTTTTTTTGCTTCAGACAATTCGATCGTTCTCCACCTATAGCTATAAAAAGCAGAAAATTCTTTTTCTTCCGAGTTGCTATTCATAAAATTGGTTATTCTATTTACTATATGCTTTATACAATGTTTTCTAAAAAACAATGACGTGAATTGCCGGCAAATCCTTAAAGTCATTAGCTTACTATTTTTCTTCGAGCTAGAGAGGTAATTATTTTCAAATGATTAAGTTGTAAAGGTTCTAAAAAGATTGTAAAATCAAACATTGCTAATGTTCGATATACAGAGGTCCAACTTTTTTGAGAGTTACGGAGGGAAAATATATACCAAAATGGTTTGTGGGGATTGACTAATTATTTCGACTTATAGAGGGTTGAAATTTCGAGTAATCGAGATTTTAGGGCTTGGAGGGAAGGGAACAAAAATTTTTTTCGAGTTGTGGAGGTTTTCGACTAATCGAGGTTCGACTTAAATAGGTTCTACTTTACATTGAAAAACTATCGTCAGTGAAGCGTATATTGCATTCGCATAGTGAAGCCAATATTCAACATTATTTAATAAACTTTTCAGTATATATTTGTCATTTTATTTTCAGTTTCTTTAAGTTCTTCAACATAAAAAAAAAAAATACATTTATAATGAATTATTGTTTCATTATAAATTATTATATCAATAATAATTTCACCAATTGCAAACCAGATTATTCGTTTTTGACTTATATTATAAAATAGTTCCACAAACCTTATGCAAACAAGTAATATCAAAAAAAAAAAAAGTCAATTCCTACTTTTTTTTTTCATTCTATTGCAGAAAGTCCTTTATAAATAACTTCCACTCATTTTTTAAGTTTGGCGCCATCTATTGGTAGGTACATGCAACTGAAATCTAAAAAAATTAAATTAATTAATTAAATTTAATTACTGAATTAATATTTGAAAAACCGTATCAACATCCAGTGTCATCCAATATAAGTTAAAAAAATGTATTTGGACTTGAGTGGATGAATAAAAAGTATTTTATGAACGATTGAAAATTTGAACAAGATATATATATATATATATATATATATAATAGAGAGAGAGAGAGAGTGTGTGTGTGAGCTAATAGAAAGAATTGAAAAAATTATATTTATAACGTATTATTGTTTCATTATAAATTATTATATAAATAATAATTTCACCAACTGTAAACCAGATTATTCTTTTTTAACTTATATTATAAAATAGTTCCACTAACCTTATACAAATAAACGATTTTTATCCAAAGAATTACATTTAGACACAAAATTTCAATCGAAAAGTTTTAGCGTCTGCAGAAAACCACTCCAAATCAGATTATTCCGAAAAGGGACCCCACTAAAACATGAACAGGAAATTGAAAGCAAGATAAAGATAAATTGGTCATCCCATTCTTCTTTCCTCCTAGCACTTCAGCGCTGTTGTATTCCGCGGAATTTGGCAGTGCTTCAAAACTCGCCGCCTTTTCTTTGTCTAGATACGAAAACCCCACCCAAAGGATTTTCTCTTGTGTTTCTACCTCTCGTACCTTGTCTTTAATGTATTTTTTATCCCAGTATGTACCGGAAACTAATCGCATCAATAACTCGTTTTAGGGTCAGTCAGGGCATTTTCTCCGACATCTTTCTTTTAGCGCCAATAATTTCTTTCCTTTCGTTCTTCTTCTTCTTCAGTTATTGCACTTATTTTTCTGTTGCGTATCATTCCGGGGTGCTGATTTTTATGCCATTGTTTGGGCCCCTTTCGATACAGGAGAGAATCTAATGTTCTGGCCGAGGAAGGGGATATAACTGCAACCTATGTATATTTTATTTGTTGCTTAACTATTACATTGATCACAGTGTCTTTAATATGACTATGTTTATTAGCCATTATAAGGTTTTTTGTGTTTCCTTTCACAATAGAAACAACAACTTTTATTTGATATTCGTGAAGTCGCTATTAATTTTTGGTGGTATCAATGACAATGGAAATTGGCGAAGAAAATATAATTTGAACTTTACAAACATTTTAGACATATTGTCATTCTAAAATCTGTTAAACTGAACAGAATGACATTGGCCGGTCATATCATGAGAACGAAAAGTGATAGAGCTGATTTGATATTTTCAATGTAACACCTTTTGGACAACGACCAAGGAGAAGACCGAAAATGAGATGTAACGACTGTTTAGACTCTGATTTTAATGTTATTAAAATCAAAAACTGGAGGTCCGCGGCCAAGAGGAGAACAGCCTGGCTGGATCTTTTAAAGAAGGCCAAGGTTCACAACGGGCGGTCGAGGCAGTTATGATGATGATGATGATGATGAGGATGAGGATGAAGAAGGTGCTATGAATTTTTTATAGAATATTCCTGTATATAATTATTATGAATTACATATGAATTATCGTACCTTGTCTTCAATGTATTTTTTATCCCAGTATGTACCGGAAACTAATAGCATCAATAACTCGTTTTAGGGTCAGTCAGGGCATTTTCTCCGACATCTTTCTTTTAGCGCCAATAATTTCTTTCCTTTCGTTCTTCTTCTTCTTCTGTTATTGCGGCTATTTTTTCTGTTGCGTATCATTCCGGGGTGCTGATTTTTATGCCATTGTTTGGGACCCTTTCGATACAGAAGAGAATCTAATGTTCTGGCCGAGGAAGGGATATAACTGCAACCTATGTATAATTTATTTGTTCCTTAACTATTACATTGATCACGGTGTCTTTAATACCACTATATTTATTAGCCATTATGAGGTTTTTCATGTTTCCTTTCACAATAGAAACATCAACTTTTATTGATATTCGTGAAGTTGCTATGAATTTTTGAGACTTTCGCTGTATATTATTATTAGAAAAATTTCTGCTGTATGGTATATGATATTTCTAAGAATTCATATTTATTTTTACAAGTACAGTTTGTCTTAAGAACGGTTTTTTGTTACTTCAATAAATTACTAAAATCATTTTTATCTTACTTGGGATTGTGTAAATGAGCATTTTTACTCAGCCAATGTTGTTTTTATATGTTAATCCTAAATATTTCGTTCACTAAATAAACTTTTTCGTTTATTAAGAATTTATTAAGTTTTATCTTTGTTATTGATTTTTAACTTTGATATCATAGCTTTAGTTAATTTTTTACTGTTTATATGCTACCTAGTAATTGAAATTCAATAATTTTACAAATTTTATTTAAAGACTTCTTAAACAATAAAATGCACTACCATTAAGATGTCAAAGGTTTCATTTTGCTTTACGCTTTTTAATTTTTGCTTTCATTCATATAAGCTTCAAATTTTATTACTAAGATTTAATAATTTGAATTTTTTATCCTAAAAATGATAACTAACGGTTTCTAAAACTATTATTAATTAAACGCTAGTTATGTAATGCAATATAATATTGCTCTAATAACTTGTAAACTGTTTGAAAGAATAATCATTGCCTTTACATTGCGTTATGACTAAACTTAATATTTTTCTTTTAAATATACATGAAAAAGTGTAATGCTGATTTTAATGATATAAAATAACATCCCTGTAACATTTATACATTATTGTTTCATATCTCGTTTGGTAAAAATGATGTATTTTATTAATTGAATTCATGCATTGTGATGAATATATTTTAATGATTTGGTGGCAGCTGAAGTAAATGGGAAATATTGAATAAAGATGAGAGTTTTCTGAATTATGTATAAATATTTTGCAAATATATTTTATTATTCCAATCCGCCTTACACGACTAAATCAAAATTTATATTTATTACCTCAACATCGCCTCAGTGACCTTATGGTCAATTGGCTAGTAATCTGACCTTTGGTACCACAGGCGATGGTATGGATGGATGCTTAGTGGTTCGGAAATCCGCATTAAACTGTAGATCATAGTCTAATTAAACCAAAGTGTACAAAAAATGACCGTAGAGTGTCAAACCAAACTCGTTAACGACTATTTCTGATATTTCTTATATATGTCAAATAGATCTCAAAAAGAGTATAAAATATTGACATGAAATCAGAAAAAAAGTGAATTAGTTTCAGCTATTAAAATTATCTAGTTGTTATATGTTATCAGCTAGTTAAAATTAGTTAAAAGGGGAAAAAAAGAAAAAAGAAGCTGTTACTAATTTCTTATATGTATATTATATATACATATAACGTCTTTTGTTAATAGGAATACATTTTAAAGTACTCTGCTGACTACAGAAATGAAATAGGCATCAACATTTTAGTCAAACAAACTATATATTTTAAAGCAAATATTCCCAGTGTGTAGTTATTCATAATGATAATTTTAAAGCGCCACACGTTTCCCAGCAGATCAAAGAGGGTTATTTTTCAGTTCTTGCGTCATCACGTACAGCATATGTAGTTTTCCAAATTGCACTTAATTTAAAAAGTGTATTAAAGTTACCAACTTCTACAGTTCATGTAAATCCATATCAGAATATATCATCTTTCAAGACACCAACTTGTGAGATTTGTCTGCTTCCTCTAATGGAGATTTAATTGAAATATGCTAAGCACTACTTGTTAAAATATGACCAACAGGGATTCTAAGGGGAAACATAATCTTGTTTCTATATAAAATTTGTAATATTAGATCATATATATGTATATATATTATCAAAAATGTGAGAAAATGTTTTTGTAGATCGTCACAGTTTATATCAAAACGAGAAATAATATTTTGATTCGTAAGATGTATTAATATTTAAATATAATTTCAAAAGTTAATTGTATTTCAAGAATTAATTATAATGTTGTCTGATGATCTGCTGAAAATATGTGTTTATATTTTGAAATAAGTATTTTGGTGAAAAAGTCAAAAGTTATTTTATCATATTATTTTTGTTCAATTTCTTCTATTGGCTCACACTCCCCTGTATATATCTTGTTCAAATTTTCAATCATTCATAAAATATTTTTTATTCATCCACCAAGTTTAAATAAATTTTTTTTGAACTTGTTGTGATGACACTTTGATGTTAATACAGTGCTTTTTCAAGTATTAATTTTTTAATTAAATTTAATTAATTAATTTCAGTTTTTTTTAGAGTTAAGTTGCATATGTCTACCAATAGATGAGCCAGATGAACCTGAAAATGAATGAAAATTATTTATAAAGGACTTTCTGCAATATAGTGAAAAACAAAAATAGAATTCACTTTATTTTTTTTTATATTACTTGTTTCCTATGAATCCAATGTTCTCTACGACAGTTATTTCGTTATAATGCTTTGTCCAAGTGAAAGCCCGCCAGCCCCATACAAGGACGTCCGTTTATATATAAATTATGAATTGGCATATAACTTACAAAAATGTGAGCAACTGAAAACTAAGTTGCGAGATTATCTAAAAATGTAGCTAACCGCATAATCAGAACAGAAAAGGTAAAATTAAAACAATAATAGTAAAAGTGTTTATAAATGTTTCTCTAGTAACTTCTCGAAATTATCGTTAGTCACCATGAGTGCGTTTTAGAAACCCAGAACTGCCGACTAGCCTACATCAAGACATCTCATGATATTAAAGAAACTAAACTCAAAGAAAGTATCACTGAATGAAAATAACTTCCAATGCAATCATACATCTTATTGTGCATATGTTTAATATTTGTACAATCTTATAGAAGTTAGATGTGAAAAAATAAAATAGAATACATCACAAAAAAATCCATTATATAAATGCAATCCAATGAAGAAAGGACAAATTATTTATGAGAGTATATAGGAATGAATAGTGATATAAAAGATATATAATTCAATTTAAATAAAAAGGAATCATGAAAATTCAATCTAGCTCAGAGTGATTAATTATCCAAGATTCAATAATTATCCTGAAATAATTTATATAAAATGGAAGGATTTTTAAGGTATTTGATTAAATTCTTAAAATAAAATAGTATTAATATAATTCTAATTTAATAATTTATCGCAATAATCGAAATATGCTACATTTTCTTTAATCTTACAATCTCTTGTTCTTATAAAACGTCTCCCCAACATTTGAACATTATCGTCCCCTTAAACCTTCCACTGTCCTTATTGGACAGAACCCCATTTACATAAAACGTCTCCCCCAAATTTATCTCAGGTTATTATCATCCCCAAACCCTCCACCGTCCTTACTGGATGTAGCTCTTACTTCTTATAAAACGTCTCCCCAAATTTATCTCAGGTTATTATCCCCTTAAACCTCCACCGTTCTTATTGGACAGTATTGCCCAGTTTTTGAACCAATGCCAAAGGTAAGGCAGTTATACCAACTTTCTTTATCTCCTTAGACATTGGTAGCATACAAAAACCTTTCATAACAAACATCCATTTCTGCAACTAAACATTTCCGTAACTAATGTGTCCGCTATCAACCACAGTTTCAGTTTATAAAGTCATTACTGTCCAAGTAAGAGTTTCTCCTTTTCTACTTCTATACATTGATTCTCGTTTATTTGAATTATCATATTAAAAAAATATAACGTACGAAAACAAACAACTAAAAACTACAACTTAACGAAATTATTTAAACATTGTAAATAACCACATAATCAGAACTGAAAGATAAAAGTTCATACACGCAGAAACAAACTCATCTTCATGAAGACTTTCTCTACAATTTCTTCTAGCATCAGTTAGTAAACATGAACGTTTTAAAACCGCCTATCTACATGAAGACATTTCTTTTATTAAAGAAAATTAAAATTCTCAAATAAAATATCACTGAATGAAAAAAATCAATATAATATATGTCTAAGAGAGAAATATATGTGAAAAATAGAACAATCTGTGAAAAAAAATGAAAAAGTGTAGTAAAAAAGGAAAAAAAAAAAAAAAAAAAAAAAAAAAAAAAAAATCCATTATATAAATTTAATCCAATGAAGGGAGGAGAAATCATAAGAGTATATGGGGAATAATTAGAGATATAAAAAAAGATGATATAAGCTTCAATTCTAAATAAAAAGAAATGATGTTATCATTAAAATGCAATCTAGCTTTGTCTCAAGATCCAAACATTATCCTACAATAATTTATAGAAAGAAGTAAGTTTTTAAGAAATTAGATTAAATTCCTTAAAATGAATAGTTTTGTATATCAAAAATATCAGTATTTAATTACGGAATTTTAAATGTATTCTTTTAATTTTATTATATATTAGGAATTACTTAGCTCTAAATCAAACCTGGGAACCTCCTACACATTTATGATAGGATAGAATAAAATAAATATTTTTATTTAATTTTCTGTAACACCTTTTTTGGAAGAATTCTCAGAAGTAACTGCTTCTCATTTGAATGTTCTACAGAAAGAAAATTCTATCAAGAAGACTGAGTGTATCGCATCGATGGTGTGTACCTTAGTATACAGTACAATGTTACTATTCGTTTACAGTACAGTTTACTTTAAAACAGTAATAAAAGAATATACGGCAATCAAATTTTCGTTCCTTCGCACACTAACCATTTATATGAATATTTTGTTGGAAAATAATATTTTATCATAATCACAAACATGCTTAAATAGTATTGCAAACTTATCTTTTAAAAAAATCTAAATTGTTTCAAAGGCGGAAATTCCTAAAAATACCATAAAATACTGAAACCTATGAAGCCTTCATTTTTGATTAAGTAATTCTTGTTTAGTTTGTGCTTTTTTATTATTAAAAATTCTTACCAAGCTTCCTAAATTTTACAGCTGAAACTTTAATAACTTCAAAACAACTTTAATATTTTTTCACCTTCTATTAGCTCACACTCTCCCTATATATATCTTGTTCAAATTTTCAATCGTTAATAAAATACTTTTATTCATCCAATCCAGTTCAATTGCATTTTTATTTAACTTGCAGTGGATGTCACTTGATGTTAATACAGTTTTTCAAATATTAATTTATTAATTTAATTTAATTAATTAATTTTAGTTTTTTTAGATTTAAGTTGCATATATCTACCAATAGATGGCGCTAGATAAACTTAAAAAAATGAATGAAAATTATTTATAAAGGACTTTCTGCAATATAATGAAAAAAAAAGCAGGAATTGACTTCAAATTTTTTTTATATACTTGTTTATTATTATTAATTCCTACAAACTTTCTAAATTTTACAGCTGAAAATTTTAATAACTTCAAAAACAACTTTAATATTTTTTTTTTCTATTAAAAATTCCAAATTCACATTCAAAGTCAATACGCAAACTTTAAATATTCTTATGTTAACATCGAAATTCACTGTATTAAAATGTTTGGTTATTTTCAGCTATCATTATAATTACTGAATAATACCATAATAAGATTTAATAAATATTGGGAGTTTAGCATACTGATATTTGTTAACTCAAAAATTATGGGCAAAAAGAAGAAAATAATCAATTAAAGAACTCAACAGTTACTCTAAGTTAACTGAGTTCAGTTTACTCTCAAACAAAACAATCTAATTTAATAAATATTACATTGTATTATACATTGACTGATAATTTTTAAAATATATAAATAAATTTTTCCTTACAGATTTGTATCAACATTTTAAAAAATTAAGTATTTTTCTACAAAACAAGGAAATTAATTTACTTTTCAAATCAGATCTATTTGAATTTTATCTTATATATTTACTAAATTCAATAAAACTCTCGGACGAGTACTAGTTAAAGTAAATTCAATTTCAGTTTCAGTTTAAGAAAAGGCCAATTCAATCCTGTAACTCGAATCGAGTTAAACTATTCTTTTCTAAAAACAGATTATTTCACGAGATTTTTTTCCCAAAATAAAAGTTTGTTTAAATTTTATTTCGGTCTTAAAATTAAATTTAAATTGTTGAATTACATTTACTAGTATGAAACAGGTTTAAAATTTTTTTAGATGTTTTTAAAAGCATTATTTTCCATAAAGTCAGTTCTAAAAGATATGCATTTGTTTAACTTCAAAATGATACATTATACTTGCTTCAATAAAAAAAAAAACTAAAATAATATGCATTATAATTAAAACTCCCACCAATTTGATTGGGTTTTAATTAAATTCAAAAATTTCCAATAAAATAAAGAAACGGAAAGAAGAAAAATAGAAAATTTAGAAACATTCAATCAAATATTAAGCCGAAATTTCGAGCTGTATTAGTGATGTTGTTTTCATATTAAGAGCCCTTTAATCCTGATCGTTCGCCTTTAAAACCCATACGTATAAAACTTCAATTTTAAAACGTATGCGTGTATTATCCTGAGCATTCGCCTTCGAAACACATGTATTATCCTGATCATTCGCCTTCGAAACACATGTGCTATCCTGATCATTCGCCTTCGAAACACATGTACTATCCTGATCATTCGCCTTCGAAACACATGTATTATCCTGATCATTCGCCTTCGAAACACATGTATTATCCAGATCATTCGCCTTCGAAACACATGTATTATCCAGATCATTCGCCTTCGAACACATGTATTATCCTGATCATTCGCCTTCGAAATACATGTATTATCCTGATCATTCGCCTTCGAAACACATGTATTATCCTGATCATTCCCTTCGAAACACGTGTATTATCCTGATCATTCGCCTTCGAAACCTGTATGATCATTTCGCCTTCGACGCATATATGTATTACCTTCCGAAACATTCTTGATCATTCACCTTCGAAATGCATGTATATCTTGATCATTCATCCTTCGATCATTTATTATCGCCATGCATTCTTCTTCCGAAACGCCTATATGTATTATCCTGATCAATTTCTAAATCTGCCACATATATATGTCTTTTATATCTCGTCTCATATAATATATCTAATATATCCCGTTATATATATATATCTTTTATAT